>OZJO01009900.1:0-15130 GCA_900406225.1 Acrobeloides nanus
CCCCCCCCCGCCCATGTATGGCTTACATATAAACTTTGTATTTTTATTACAAAATAAATTTTACAAAAAATGATTAAAATCTATCCCTAATCAGTAATTTCATCAATTTTTACTAAAACTTCATATGCAATGCTCTGCGGCTTATCTTTATCAACCACTTTCTTGATCAATATATTTAATTTAAATTTCTCTCGATGTACAATTCCTTTATACTCCACAGCGATATTATATTTCGTAGCAAGTATATCCTTTTTATCCTCACTTCTTCTACCATCTTCTATCATAACAATTCGCTTTTGTCGTAGCTGTCGCAAAAAAGTCTCCAATTCACCTTCCTCAAGTTTTACTAAAGTTAAGATAATATAGAAAAATTTGAGCGAACTTACTAAATGTTATATGCATCTGTCTTAAAAGCTTGTTAAGGTCTTCAATTTCCATAAAAATTGATATATATGGCAGGACTAAAGAGTCTAAACATGAAATGGTTCTTGGAAATTCTTCTAAGAGATCACAGCGCCGTCCAAATGGTTGTTCGTAAATAAAACGGCGCAAATCGTCATAAAATTCATCAGTCGAGAATTCATCTTCAATTATAATTTGGATGTTTTCTACTGTGCTGGGAAGTTGTAAATTATATATGCTTTTAAGATAGTTTTGTAAATTTCCTTGACTAAAATGGAAAACAATCATGGAGGCGCTTACATAGTTATCTAAAATACGTTAAAGGAGGGGGGGGGTGACTTTTACCACTTATTCTCGGTGAAAAATTTTTTTGTTGAAAAAACATGTTTCTAGGGATAATTTTATGCGAGAAATCGATTCCGCGCATTCCCGAAGCGTGAAAATGCTTCCTTGACCCTGATTCAGGGAATGGGGGTGGGTGTATTGAAGCGAAAATCAAACATTTTGGATTTATATGAGAAAATCTTCGATTCTTAGGTTTTTCTGAGCGGGGAACTGATTGCGCGCACTCCCGAACCGTGAAAGTGCTTCCTTGATCCTGATTCAGTGAAGAAATCGGTGTATTGAAGCGAAAATCGAACAATTTTGTATTTTCGCTTCAATACACCGATTTCTTCCCTGAAACAGGGTCAAGGAAGCGCTTTCACGGTTCGGGAATGCGCGCAATCAATTTCCCGCCTAGAAAAACCTAAGAATCGACGGTTTTCTCATAAAAATCCGAAAATGTTTGATTTTCGCTTCAATACACCCACCCCCATTCCCTGGATCAGGATCAAGGAAGCATTTTCACGCTTCGGGAATGCGCAGAATCGATTTCTCGCATAAAATTATCCCTAGAAACATGTTTTTTCAACAAAAAAATTTTTCACCGAGAATAAGTGGTAAAAGCCATCCCCCCGTTTAAAGAACTATGGTCACAAAATTCAAGAAATTCACAAATTTTGAGAGACTCAAGTTGAAATTCAATTTGAAAGTTGACTTTCAATAAATCCAAGTTGTAATTCTAGAAATTCGAGTTGAAATTCAAGAAATTACCTAAAATCTCCTTAAAACGACCCAAATCTTCTTGTTTATTTATAAATGAACATTCTATTGCATTTAACGGCATTTGTATTACATCAAAAGTTTTTCTCAAAAAATTTGTATCATCATCATCATTTTCAATGAATATCATAATATTCTTGATAACACAATAATTCAACGATCGTATAACATCATTCTCTAACTCGTCAATCAAGAAACTTTTTATAAAATCTTCATTTTCTATACAAAGCTCTCTGCTTAATCCAGGCTTGTAAAAATTATAAAATGATAGGGAATCAATTGAGTAAAGAGGCAATTGTTCATGTCCTTCCGTGATCATGGTGTGAAAATCTAGGCTAAGCAGTTGGCATTTTGCTATCTCNAGGGAATCAATTGAGTAAAGAGGCAATTGTTCATGTCCTTCCGTGATCATGGTGTGAAAATCTAGGCTAAGCAGTTGGCATTTTGCTATCTCGACCCAGTTTAAAAATACGAAAATGTCGTAGAAAATGTCTGCAGGTGGAGTTATTTTCCATGTGATTTGTTCACTAAATTTTAATAAAGAATTTGAATTAAATTTTTACATTGTGTCATCATCGTAAACTGATAAATTTCCATTTCGAAATCTTTGAAACCAATATTGGCATGTTTTTAAGTCGATTTTTTCATGTTCTCCAAGTGCTTTGTTAATATGGTCCAGGATACGAGCGGGATGTTTGCCATGGGTAAATTCATATAGCATAAAACAACGTGCTTTGATAGAGGCCATGACTTGGGAAAAAGTAGAATTCCCTAGAAAGAGATATTAACACATCCAGTGGCAATATTTTTTAGCGAATATAACCACATTTGGTGTGAGGAGAATTTTTACATAAGGAAATTTTCAAAATTTGCGTTTTCGTGTCAATAATCAGACCATTTATTGAAAAAATCAAGCAAGAAATTGAAAAAAAATGAAATTGAAACGAAAACTTGGATCCAATACAAAATTTGTGTCACAAATATCTCGCGAAAAAATCAGAGGATGGTGCGAAATAAAAAGTTAATCAAGAATTTTATGATCTACAAAATAAAACCATTTCCAGCAAATTCTAGTTTGGATGCCATGACCCTATAAAGATAGAGGGGTGGCTCGGACAGTTGTTTAAACATGGAGTGAATGTCTTCGTTTCAATACGCAAACTTTTTACTAATGAAATTTTTGAAATTTCGGAAAATTTTTGCCTGATTTTCAATAATTTGCAAATCGTTGCAATACCTAGACTTTTGTTATTGAAAATCGAGCAAAAAAGTACGACATTTTATTAGTAAAAAGTTTATGTATTGAAACGAAAACATTCACTCCGTTTTAAGCAACTGTTCGCAATCTGTTAAAACTTTAAGGAAGCCAAATATCGCATAATAAACATTTAGATTTTGAAGACACAAAGGCAAACAAAAATATTATGTACAGATTTTGAATTTGGAAATACGACATTTACTCGTCGATTACCTGAAATCAGAGGGGTGGTTTTTATTAAATGAAAGTTACAATAAACAAAATTTCAAGTGTAACAGAATGAATCATAATCTAATTGGGAAAATGAAACCCTAGTTCGCCGAGTTAGAAAGACAAACCTGTTTATTTTTCGTACATTTTCTCAGTGCTAGTCATTTTTTGGGGGGAAAAGTGTGTAATAAAGGTGTGATGATTATTCAATTTTGGAGATAATTTTTCTGAAATTTGGTCGGCTGAAATTGTTAAAAGAACCGAGGAACCGAACGCTTCGCGCCCGGAAGGGAAAGAAATTGTATTTATTACTCGTACTATGGAGCTTGGCCTTCGGACTCGCTCTGAGTATAAGGTTCAAAAAAGTATCACCAATCTCGATTCGAAAAACATTTAACGCAATTCTATCAGTTAATTTTAAAAAATCTGATCTAACATGGGATAGTCCCAAATTTCACATCCAGATTTTTTTGAACCAAGCTTAAAATGTAGATAAAAATGTTTTGTGCACAAGAAAAAGAAAGAAATATAATTAAAAAACCGCATATCAAAATTGGTTACACAGGATTTCGCCGACTTTTCATTTCACCGACCAAGTCTTTTCGCCGACTTGTATTTCACCGACTTTTTTTACATTGACCATTAATTTCTATTTAATTAGAAAAGTTTAAGAATTCCTAAGCCTAAAGCTTTAACCTAAAGCCAAGGATAAGATAGGCCTAGACTTTTGCTTTAAATTTAAGACTTAGACCTTTAGCCTAAGCCTTCTTCCTAATGCCTAAGCCTAAGGCCTAAAAACTAAGCCTTCAACCTAAGCCTTAGGCCTAAACATTAAGCCTAAGCCCTGAGCCTAACCCTATGGCCTAAGGCATATTGGTGCCCTTCTTTTACCAATTTCCGATGTTAAACTAAATAAGAAAGCGCGTTTGGACGAAACTTGATAGATACTTTTGTCCAAAAGATGTAGTAATGTTAGGATTGTATTACTTTTGTTTGCTACAAGTAATACTCACAAAATAAGTTTCAAAAATTTAATAACCAGAAAAAGTTCTAAAGACTAATCAAAGCATCATCTTCAAGCTTTATGTGTTGTTTTCATTTTTAACATTGCTGTAAATAGGTTCGCTAACAGGTTATCAAATTGTATTATCAGAAATGCGGTTGTTACATGAGTCTTAAAAAATTTGGAACCGATATTACTTTGAAAATAAGAAGTTTATATCTTAAAGGGGGGGGGGTCTCATTTACCTCGGGGACTCCACATAAGGGCCACTTCTCAAATCTCAGGTTTTTTCTGGTCCTTTTCTACGAGCGACCGCAGTTTCTGTCGCCATTTTTTGTGGTGAGTCCGAATTTCGCAAAAACAATATAAGTTTGTCCTCAAGAAACTATAGAAAAATTGAAAGCAACATTTTGTCTTTAAACAACAAAAATGACCGGTTTTTGCTTATATTTTAATGTTGTTTTTTCAACTTTTCTATGGTTTCTTGAGGATAAACTTATATTGTTTTTGCGAAATTCGGATTTGTCATAAAAAAAATGGCGCCATAAACTGTGGTCGCTCGTAGAAAATGACCAGAAAAAACCTGAGATTTGAGAAGTGGCTCTTATGTGGAGTTTCCGAGGTAAATGAGACTCCCTCTTTAAGATTGGAATTCAAATAAATAAACAGATTAATCGTAATTTAGGAAGTTGAACTTTCGTAAAAGTCACTTGCCATGATTGTCAATTTTATTGGAAAAATTTTTTCTCTATAAAAGTTCGTCAAATTTACAATCATGCACGTGTCTTAAGGAATTCAAAATTACTATCAAAAACAAAAACGTGACAAAGAATATTAAAAATATCATACAAACGAAACTCCCATGTTTCATCATTAAGTGCAACTATAAAGGATAAATCTTTGTCAAAATTTCGATTTAACTTACCTATAATTGCTTTTTGGTTTATAAGCTTGGACATCGATTGAAAAAATGATCTTGTCATCCTTCAAATAACCCCGAAAGGGATTCAGCAAAGCCTACAAAATATGTAACTAACTGAAACTTAATCCTTACACTCAACTCAATAAAAGATGCCCAACCCCAATCATTTTGTAAATTATTAAAAGTATGCCGAGTATAGCTTTTAGTAAAATCTTTTATTCCATCTAACTGTGAGTGAATTCTCAACACGGCGGCGGCGTCGCAAGTCCATGTAGAAAGTTTACACTCTTCGGTTGCACTATTTTTAAGATAAAAGTTAAGGTATTGGTAAAGGTTATACGGCGATTCACGAATAAAAATGTAAATTTTCCATGGTAAGCCTTGAATATACACCGGTGGGCTAATGACATTGACAGGGTCGGCGGCAAATTGCGTAAAATTATCGATTTCAATTTTAAGAACGCCAGTTTCATATTTTTCACTAAAATCGAAATATTTTTTACCCATTCTTATCGTTCTTACAGCTGTTTAACATCGGAAATTGGTAAAAGAAGAGTTTTGACAAAATTATTGGCCGTGTGATTGAATTCTTCCAAAATAATATTCCCGTTATCATAAACTTGAATCGTTGGGTATTCAACAATATTTTTACTTTTACAAAAATCTATATTGAACAACTTAAACTTGTACTGCTAAATGTTAACCTTTTTGTTGATCACAGTCGACAGCAATAAGTTCTCCTTGCAAATGAACACGGGCCGCATCGTTGAAGATGGTTCTGATTTGTTGAGAGTTGTTGCAATCTAAATTTTAAGAGCGCATATTTTTTATTGGAAAAAATACCCGGTAAATAAAACATAGCTAAATGTCGACCGAATACAACAAGATCTTCAAAATTGTCTTTTGTTCCAATCGAAATTTTTGAATCAAGTTCAAACGATTTATTAGGTGCAGGTAAAATTCCATATCTACTTTTTGCAGTTTCGGAATCATAAGTTTGAAGATTCACATTTTCATTATTATTTTCACTATATAAAAAATTTATTTATCATAGAAAGCTTTAATTTAAAGGACCAATCCAGTAATTTACAACCATATAAAAATGATATATTCAGAAAGATCATGAAAAATGGAGCATTTTATATTTTTACGGCATGTTCTGAATCGTTGTAATTTTTGAGATAATTGCGTTTGAAATTTTGAATTTATTACAAGCTCTTCGTTGTAATACACAACCTTTTTTGAATTTTTTGCGGAAAAATCGATTTTTGCATCGATTTTTTAAATTTTCATAAAATGAACATTGTAGCAGTTTTTTATAGCTAAATGAGACGAACAAAATGACACCAAAATTATCCAATTTGAACATTGTTTTAGGTTATTGAAACGAAAACCCTGATTCATGTTTTCGTTTCAATAACCCAAAACAATGTCCAAATTGGATAATTTTGATGTCATTTTGTTCGTCTCATTTAACTATAAAAAATTGCTACAATGATCTTTTATGAAAGTTTAAAAAATTGATGCAAAAATCGATTTTTTTGCAAAAAATTCAAAACAGTTTGTGTATTACAACGAAGAGCTTGTAACAAATTCAAAATTTCAAACGCAATTACCTCGAAAACTACAGCGATTCAGAACATGCCATAAAAATAAAAAATGCTCCATTTGTCATGATCTTTTCGAATATATCATTTTTTCATATGATTGTAACTGGTCCTTTAATGAAGTTTATTTGCTATGAAAAAGTCTTTTGTTACGAAAAAGACTTCCTTGTGACGAAATAGGCTTCTTTGTGAGGAAAAAGATTTCCTTGGGACAAAAAAGTCTTTTTCGTCACATGCAACAAAAACGCGGCAAAAACTTTACGCTTGGGGTGGGAGTCGAACCTTCGACCTATTAAAAAAATCGAAATTTTTTTGAAGGGCTCAGACCTTGAGAATGGTACAAACATTAGCCTTTTATATAGTTAGGATACCTTATATATTTATAGTCCGGTGATTGAGCATCGTCATTAACCAACGGCTTAAATATCCAAAACATAATAAAAATAATGAATCCAATTGCTAGAATTTTAATCCATGCAACATTTTTAAAAAAACTCGAACTCCTTAATAAATCAAACTTGAGTTGTCTATTATTCGATTGCAACAGTTCAATGTCAAAATCAAAAAAGTGACCATTGTCGGTGTCGTCATTAACCTCAAGTTTTCGGTTATCCATTTTGAAATCTTTAATTATTAAAATTAAACGTCAAAAAGATGAATCGAAATTTATTAACGCGTTATTCGCCCGATCAATGGCGATGAGCGAGCTTGTTATTCACCGTATCATAAATTAAGCCTAACGAAGCCCTCAGCTAATGCATCGGGTTTCAATGACTAATCAACTTATCATAAACATTTCACGCTTTTTTGGTTAAACAAAACGAAAAAACTAGTGATAGAAAACCGACCTGACCCGCCTATTTTCGCTCGAAAAAACACGAAAATTTGACCCGGACCTTCTGACCCGACTCGTGACTCGAACCCTGACCCGATCCGAACACCAATTTATATAGAAAATAATGATTGTTTATGACATTTATATATTTTCATTAGATTATGACGTCATTTTAAAAAAATTTTTGCTCAAGAAATGAATTTTAGTTCAAAAATCTAATTTTGCTCAAAATCGATTTTTTCAAAATTCGATTTTTTGAAAAAAAGTTCGCTTCAAAAAATTTATAAAATTTTTATTGAGACTTAATTGAATTGTAAAAAGGAAATTTTGTCCTTCATAGTTCAGTGGTAATGTGTTTGACTTTGAAAGGCCGAGAGTTCGATTCTCTGATCGAAATATTTTTTTTGCCTTTAAAAGCATTTTTTTCAAAAAATTTTTGCAGCATACTACTCATTAAATGTACTTTCCTTTATTACTCATTAAATGTACTTTTTTATACTAGTCGTCCGACAGAGATTTTGTTCGAATTTTGCTTATATTAAGAGTTAATGCACTTAATCGTCAAAACTTTTTCATATGATTAGGCTTACACTCTCTTAGGCTTAGGCCTCTCTCTCTCCACTTTTCTTATGGTTGCTACTGGGCTTGGCCTGCACTGACTCTTCCTGTTTAGGCCTAGGCCGAATGCCCACGCCACAGACTTACGCAGTATTAAGCAGGTGCTTAGGCTTACCCATACTTATCTCGAGTTAAAATCTCTCGAAAAAGAGCACTAACTCAGAGAGAGAAATCAAATAAAAACACGAGAAAAAACCAAGAGCATAGAAGATAGCTGGCAGCTAAAGATTTCGCATAGCTTTATTAATTTCGAACTCATATATCACCAAAATACCTGGAAATTTGTAATTTTTAAATAAATAAATAAAATTTTTGAGGCATTCTATGCTTTTCTTATGTTATGTTCACCAAGGTTCGGTGGAATTGGACATTTTTGTCCATTGGAGTGGATAGACAGTTCCATAATTTGGATCTCCCATCCACGTACCAAGAGAAAGACCGTCAGGAGTGTATGATAAGTTCGATTTGAAACCAAGAATACCCAGACTATGATTCCTAGAATAAATGTGATTCGACAAGAAAAAAGCGCGTGTTTGATCTTCAACTTATTTGAAGACCACAAAAGAAACCGTAATGCAAATAATAGTGGCAGTACAAGTAACAGTTGTTCCATTAGTGCATGTAAAAGAGTATGACTCATAATGTTTATTCCCGGTATGCATGTTGGACATGCCGTCCCTCTGAAACTAACAGGAGTGTCACACTCAATGTGGTCGGGAAATCCTAATTCCAATGTTCCACTAAAGCTAACCGTTCCATTAAATCCGCTGGTGCCAGATACCAAGACCGAAACTAAAACAAATTAAAGACTTTACAAACGATAATGATCACGCATACTCAGAGACGGAAATGGACCGAAACCCTGACTTTCTTTCTTTCTTTCTTTCTTTCTTTCTTTCTTTCTTTCTTTCTTTCTTTCTTTCTTTCTTTCTTTCTTTCTTTCCTCTCCTTATGCTTTTTTCTAAAAATTGTTGGAAAAACCCTGAAAAAAATATAAAAGTTCCCACAATAGTGAAATATACATGTGGACCGGCGAAGCCACGATGGAGGCTCTACAATGCAAAACCAATCGATAAACTTTATCATCCAAACTTTTAATTAACTTGATTCAACAAGGATACTCCATCCATGGTACATTATGTGTTTTGAAGTCTGAAAATCGAGATATTATAGGAAATATTTGACAACAAATTTGTTTGGATGTTAAATTCGCAACTTCCTCACTTCATCCCAACAATTGAATGCCAGCTTAACCATCCTTGTACTTTGAGATGGTATGTTTCTTATACAACCTTAACAGCTTTATTTGTTTTTTTGTTTGCTGTTCACAACAACTGTATTATGTTTTTCGAAAAGCTTGGTAACATGATTTATGGGCCCATTTTTTACATAATCCGACGAAAATTTTTAACCATACATTAATTTCGGACTATTTCGTTTCAGTATAAAAAATGCTCATTTGTGAACAATTGTTTCAATAAATCATGAAATTGGAGCAAACTTAGTCAACTTTTGTACGACTTATTGTAGGTGCTTTAACGCAGCCTTGTATAAATCCACCTAATTGTGAAAAAGGTCTTGTGTTGATAAAAGAATTTTGAAAAAGTTCTCATTCTAATTTTCTATGGTAAAACTAGGTTGTTATTAACCTGCTTGTTATGAAGTCTGTAGGGCTTTGAGCGTAGAATATAACGATATGATTGTCAATTTTATCGGAAAAAAATTTTTTTCTAAAAAAGTTTGGCAAATTTACAATCATGCACGTGTCTTAAGGAATTCAAAATTATTATCAACTAACAAAAACGTGACAAAGAATATTAAAAATATCATTCAAACGAAACTCCCATGTTTCCGCATTAGGTGCAACTATAAAGGATAAGTCTTTATCAAAATTTCGATTTAACTTACCTATAATTGCTTTTTGGTTTATAAGCTTGGACATCGATTGAAAAAATGATCTTGTCATCCTTCAAATAACCCCGAAAGGGATTCAGCAAAGTCTACAAAATATATAATTAACTGAAACTTAATCCTTACACTCAACTCAATAAAAGATGTCCAACCCCAAGTATTTTGTAAGCTAGTAAAAGTATGCCGAGTATAGCTTCTAGTAAAATCTTTTATTCCATCTAACTGTGAATGAATTCTCAACACGGCGGCGGCGTCGCAAGTCCATGTAGAAAGTTTACATTCTTCGGTTGCACTATTTTTAAGATAAAAGTTAAGGGCTTGGTAATAATACGCAGTAGAAATAGAAATGTAAATTTTCCATGGAAAGCCTTGAATATACACCGGTGGGCTAATGAAAATGACAGGGTCGGCGGCAAATTGCGTAAAATTATCGAATTCAACTTTAAGAACGCCAGTTTCATATTTTTCACTAAAATCGAAATATTTTTTACCCATTCTTATCGTTCTTACAGCTGTTTAACATCGGAAATTGGTAAAAGAAGAGTTTTGACAAAATTATTGGCCGTGTGATTGAATTCTTCCAAAATAATATTCCCGTTATCATAAACTCGAATCGTTGGGTATTCAACAATATTTTTACTTTTGCAAAAATCTATATTGAACAACTTAAACGTGTACTGCTAAATGTTAACCTTTTTGTTGATCACAGTCGACAGCAATAAGTTCTCCTTGCAAATGAACACGGGCCGCATCGTTGAAGATGGTTCTGATTTGTTGAGAGTTATTGCAATCTAAATTTTAAGAGCGCATATTTTTTATTGAAAAAAATACCTGGTAAATAAAACATAGCTAAATGTCGGCCGAGTGCAACAAGATCTTCAAAATTGTCTTTTGTTCCAATAGAAATTTTTGAATCAAGTTCAAACGATTTATTAGGTAATTTAGTTGAAGTCATCATTAAAATTTCATATCTATTTTTTGCAGTTTCGGAATCATAAGTTAGAAGATCCACATTTTCATTATTATTTTCACTATATAAAAAATTTATTTATCATAGAAAGCTCTAATTTAAAGGACCAATCCAGTAATTTACAATCATATGAAAAAATGATATATTCGGACAGATCATGAAAAATGGAGCATTTTTTGTTTTTTCGGCATGTTCTAAATCGTTGTAATTTTCGAGATAATTGCGTTTGAAATTTTGAATTTGTGTGCAAGCTCTTCGTTGTAATGCACAAACTTTTTAAATTTTTTGCGGAAAAATTGATTTTTTAAATTTTCATAATAAAATGATTATTGTAGCAATTTTGTATAGTCAAATGAGATGAACAAAATGACACCAAAATTATCCAATTTGAACATTGTTTTGGGTTATTGAAACGAAAACCCTGATTCATCTTTTCGTCTCATTTAGTNTCGATTTTTCCGCAAAAAATTCAAAAAAGTTTGTGTATTACAACGAAGAGCTTGTACACAAATTCAAAATTTCAAACACAATTATCTCGAAAACTACAACGATTCAGAACATGCCGTAAAAACAAAAAATGCTCCATTTGTCATGATCTTCCCGAATATATCATTTTTTCATATGATTGTAAATTACTGGACTGGTCCTTTAAAAGCAGTACCTGGGGTACCGAGCGGCACAGCCGCTTGGGAAAATCACCGGGTGAGGGCTTCGTTGGGCTTAATTTGTGATACGGTGAATAAAAAGCTCGCGTTATTCGCCCATTGATCGGGCGAATAACGCGCTCGCGCCTTCGCTATGGCAAGTAATGAGCTCGCGCCTTCGGCGCTTGCCTTTGATCTAGCAAACAGCCTTCGTTGTGACGAAAAAGTCTTTTGTTATGAAAAAGACTTCCTTGTGACGAAATAGGCTTCTTTGTGACAAAAAAACTTCCTTGGAAAAAAAGTCTTTTTCGTCACATGCAAAAAAACGTGACAAAAACTTTACGCTTGGGGTGGGAGTCGAATCTTCGACCTATTAAAAAAATTGAAAATTTTTTTGAAGGACTCAGACCTTGCGAATGGTGTCAAAAATTGTCTAAAATCGAGCTGGTAGCTTTAGTTTTGGCTGTGTACGATTGTTTTTCTCATCTAGCCGAGATAACAGATAAACATTAGCCTTTTATATAGTTAGGATACCTTATATATTTATAGTCCGGTGATTGAGCATCGTCATTAACCAAGGGCTTAAATATCCAAAACATAATAAAAATAATGAATCCAATTGCTAGAATTTTAATCCATGCAACATTTTTAAAAAAAGTCGAACTCCTTAACAAATCAAACTTGAGTAGTCTATTATTCGATTGCGGCAGTTCAATGTTAAAATCAAAAAATTGACCATATTCGGTGTCGTCATTATCCTCATGTTTTCGGTTATCCATTTTGAAATCTTTAATTATTAAAATTAAACGTCAAAAAGATGAATCGAAATTTATTAACGCGTTATTCGTCCGATCAATGGCGATGAGCGAGCTTGTTATTCACCGTATCATAAATTAAGCCTAACGAAGCCCTCAGCTAATGCATCGGGTTTCAATGACTAAGCAACTTATCATAAACATTTCACGCTTTTTTGGTTAAACAAAACGAAAAAAATAATGATAGAAAATCGACCTTTCCCGGTGACCCGCCTATTTTTGCTCGAAAAAGTACGAAAATTTGACCAGGACCTTCTGACCCGACCCACACTAATTTATATAGAAAAAATAATGATTGCTTATGACATTTATATATTTTCATTAGATTATGACATTTAAAAAAATTTTTGCTCAAGAAATGAATTTTAGTTCAAAAATCGAATTTTGGCTCAAAATTCGATTTTTTGAAAAAAAGTTTGTTTCAAAAAATTTATAAAATTTTTATTGACAAGGGAACGGCTACAGTTGATGATGCGATTTCAAAAAATTTCGACTATATTCTTGTAGAGTACCCCTGACTTGATTTTAAAAAAATAGAGTTAGCTGATGACGGCCACTGTGTGGCTAGCTAATGGCCCCCAAAGTTGACAAAAAACAATATACTTATATCATATCCAAAGTGTGATAGGTCTCTCATGTGTCTACGTTGGATTAGTGGCTATTATTCCAGCTTATCATTTTGCAGTCTCAGATTCAATCCCGCTATCTAGCTTAAAGTTTTTGCATTTTTACTTTATTTCAAAAAAAGTTTTTTCAATAATAAGAAAAAAACTATTTTATTTTATAACAAACAAAATACAACAATTAACTATAACATAAATGACGTTGGATAACAAATTGATCAAAACATAAACAAAACTCACAATGAGAACAACGAATAAAAGAATCGTTGACAAACATATTTTTGAAAAATTATTGCATTTATATTTTTAAAAAGAAAAATTTTTTATAAACTTTTAATAAAAAATCGTATGTAAAAAATAAAATCATACATGTTTCAACTTTAAAAGTAAAAATTCAAAAACTTTAAGCTAGGTAGCGGGATTGAACCTGAGACTGCAAAATGATAAGCTGGAATCATAGCTACTAAAATCAAGTCAGGGGTACTCTACAAGAATATAGTCGAAATATATATTCTTTATCTTTAAAAAGGAGGGTGTAAAGTATGGTCGAGAGAAAATTTTTTTAACAAGTGACCCTTTAGGGGTAATTTTATGCGAGGAATCGGTTGCGCGCATCGAAAGATTCTGAAAATTTTTCTGGGGGTCAAAAAATGGAAAAATTTGCGTCAAAATTAGGGGTTATTTTTTAAAATTTTTTGACCCCGGAAAAAAATTTCAGAATTTTTCGATGCGCGCAATCGATTCCTCGCATAAAATTACCCATATATTCATGAATTAAGGTCATTTTATGTTAAAAATCAAGATTTTTCTCCTGAATCAGAGTCAAAACAGCGTTTTCACGCAATCAACCAAATATCTATGTTCTCCAGATCAGGAAAACAATATAGAATATTTCATGAGTAAAGTTGTCCATTAGTACAGTTACCTAGAAAAACTCCTGGCTACGAACGAGCTACGACTAAGCTTGGCGTGTTGTTGATCATAGTTGTTGGTTGAACTCTGAGCACTCTTGTATAGAACTTCTTCGTAAACTTCAAGAGAAATCGGTCTACAAAATTTCTCGGAACATCATGGGGATTGTCAACAGCCTGGATACGTCGCATCAGCATTTGGCAAACCACCATTTCGACCGCATACAAGATAAGCCTAATCACATAAAAGAAATCATAGTCGCTAAGATACACAGCCAGAATTATGTATCTTGCAAAAGCATTATAATAAAACATACTCCATTGAGAAGAAAAATCACTGTACATATTGTTATGGTAGTAGACGAATTTGAGCATTTTTCGAAAACAAGAATAGGAGACATCGATTAAATCTATTACGATAAAGAGCTTAAGCACGTTTTCGCGTTTTTTCTGTTGATCATTAAATTTGGATAGTTTAAATTTATGAAGAATGAAGACATACAAATCCAATAAGAGTGTTATCAGATTTAAAGGGCATAACTCATCATAGAGTATATATTGTGGAAAGCAACCCCAGCCGAAAAATATATAGAGAACGCTAGTTCCAGAATTTGGATCGCGACTTTCACATATATTTATTACAAAAGAACCTTGGTCAAGAGTGTATGTATGAGTTTGATTTAAAACCACAAATACCCAGGCTATGATTCCTAGAATAAATGTGCTTAGACAAGAAAAAAGCGCGTTTTTGATTGTCAACTTATCTGAAGACCACAAAGGAAACTGTAATGCAAATACACGCGAGAGCGCTTTGAAAAATCTTATCGCTTCGATTCCAAAACTACAAAGGAACATCAAAGATAAAGGTATCGTGTAAAAATCGACGTAAATGCTTTTCAAGGAACCTATTATCAGAGACTTGAAATGAAGCCCTAAAAGGCTTTTTCCGATTGATGGATAGTACGCAGTGTAGAGAAAGAAACAGAGAGACCAAAAAATACAATAGAAGCTTTGAATGGCGACGAACATCATGAATGGACTTCTCAATGATTTTAACTGGATGAAAAGCACTACGTTTAAGACCGAAGACAAGAGACCAATCACATAGGGGATTATCATAATATAAGTCATAAGAAAACTATATATACCACCAATTTGATTGTATATATAAATAGTCTGCTCCCAGCCTCTAGTATGTATATTACTATCAATGCAATTAACATAGACCAAACATTGTAAGTTTATATTGCATTCAGGGCCGCTAGAAGGCGGTATGCCTCCCGATGCAACTTCACAA
>OZJO01009914.1:0-39822 GCA_900406225.1 Acrobeloides nanus
CATGTTGTGTTTTATTGAGTAACTCATAGAAGTGACCAATATGATCAATATCCATAAAAAATTTGGCCTAGTGCCAAATTTCCATGGCAACATAACACACATGTAAATAATGTATACGTAGCATTGCGTGATACCATTTTTCAAAGGTTGCACAAATTTGTACAAGAACTCGAAACAAACCTGGTATACATTTTTTGATCCCCATTTCTAATTTTTTAGGTAGGCACCCCTCGGTTTTAGTGTCAAAAATCTTAGAATTTTTCCTCTCAAACATGACATATTATTATGAGGGTTTGGATCGCACCATCAAAAGTTAGTACGCTATCAAAAGTTAGTATGCATCAAAAGTTAGCACATTACACGTTTTTTTATTAAGAAGATAATAAAGTTACAATTCAGCAAATTTTCAATTTTTAATAGTTATGACCGTTCATTTGTAGTAAAATTGTCAAATATGTAACAATCAAAGATAGTGTCTAAAGGTTAAATTAGTCAAATTGATAAAAGTCTGTTTACTGTTAAAATCAAAGGCTTGGTGACAATGGCAAAACCCCAAAGTGAGATACCAAGGTCATTTCGATTGATGTGATCAATAAAAACTGTGGCGATATGATAAGTTTTCTCGTTATATGGATTCCAAAGTTGAGGAATTCCATATAAAATGCGATGGATTTTGTGGATCTAAATGTTTATAAAGGTCGAAGACAGAGATTTTTGAGGTGTTTGGTGATAGATATATCTTATTGGTAGGCAAGGGGTACATTTTTCCAAAAATTTGTAAGGAGTAAAGAGATCCATATATGGACCCTTGCTTTCTTATATAGGATAGCCCAAAAAAGTTCCATTTTACCATTTTTTTAAATATAAATTTTGGATCCAGTGTTGTCCCGTGTACACATGTGTTTGTGTACACATGTATTGTGTACACACGAGCGAAATCGTCGTAGGAATTGAATTTGAATTTATTTCCTTTATAGATTTGTTATTCATGACAAAAGAAAATTTTGGGTCAATGTGTTCAACTCACGAGTACTCATGTGTACACATGTATACACAGTGTGTACACATGTGTTTGTATACACGTGTGTTGTGTACACAAACACATGTGTACAGGGGACAACACTGTTTGGATCCAAAAATTATTTTCCTAAAAATGACCCCCCCCCCAATTTGGATCAAAATTACGACGCTGGCTGCCTATCATTTTGTTTTTATATATACCTATATCTTACCGTAGCATGAACCTTGGCTGGTATAGCTGTCAGTCCTATCAATTCAATAATAGAAAAGCAAAGTATTGGTATTGAAAACATTACGCTCTCCCAAGAAGCTTTTATTCCAACCAAAAAACTTATAATAACAAACATTGACGTCGGAATGTTTAAACCGACCATGACAAAAGTATATACCTACAGGAATTATTTTCTTTGCTAATCAAAATATAGATTTTGCTAATTTACTTCAAAAATATTATTGGCTTTTACGATAATATCTGTCATTTTAAGATAATTCGAGAAGTTTTCCAATAAAATATTTTCCAAATCAATTCTTGAACTTGAAGCTTTTTCGAGGCCCTAAAATTCGACTTAGATTTTTAAAAAGTCTGATTGGACTATGCTCATAAGTCACATACATTTTTTAATGTATCATTAAAGAATTCAAACTCGCCAGAAATCATGTTTAAGCTAATAACATAAAAGGCTATAATTGTTAGCCAAATTAGATAGGCAGCTAGAGAAACAAGGATAGATAAATAGGGCGAGAACCAAAAATAAAAAATGAGCTAAAATTTTTCGATCTGCATTTATACTAATGCAGTGAAATAACCAAGGTGGTGTGGGAGTGCAAGTGTACCCCCATTCCAGTCCGAAGGGTCGAAAAAAATTCTATCTGACCCGGATTCAACCAATTTTCGCTTCAATCACAAAATTTCATGATTAAGGGTAAGATTGGATGTTTTGGATTTTCCTGGGTAATTTTATGCGAGAAATCGATTGCTCGTATTGCCGAAGCATGAAAACTCTTCCATGACCATGATTCAAGAGATTTTAGATCAAGATCACGTCTACCCAGAATCAGGATCATGTAAGATTGTGATGCATTGAAGCGAAAATTTGGCCCACACTGTAGATACGCCCTTGGAGGGGGAAAGATTCATATGGCTACGAACATGCTTACTTCTTGTGCCCTCTTATCTAACATTGCTCGATCACTATATCCTGTATGTGCTAAAATAGAATGTACAACAGCACCATTCAATATTCCCAAAAACATTAGTAAAGGTATAATACACATTTTTAGCATATAACGTCTTGCCTTTTTTGAGTTGCAATAATTTTTATATTTGTTCATTTCATGTAGCAGCTCAGAAATATAGCCTTTATATTGCCAATAGATTAGGAAAACCTAAAACTGGTATCATTATGCTTACATAAAGAGGCAAAATATGACCATAGCGAACCACGATTTAAACATCCAACTTAGAACCACAATAATTCCGGCGGATATATGAGGATTCTTGTCATCAAAATCATTAAGTACCAAATATCCAAATGTAAAAAGTATTTTATAAGTTGCTATNAGGCAAAATATGACCATAGCGAACCACGATTTAAACATCCAACTTAGAACCACAATAATTCCGGCGGATATATGAGGGTTCTTGTCATCAAAATCATTAAGTACCAAATATCCAAATGTAAAAAGTATTTTATAAGTTGCTATAAAAAATGGCAATACTCAATCTTCTTATAAAAAACGTAAAATGTGTTTGCGTGCGGACTAACTTTTAAAGGTGCGATCCAAACTCATTACGATATGCTATTTTTGAGAGGACGAAATTCTAAGAATTTTGACACCAAAATCGAGGGGGTACCCATTGGAAAAATGAGAAAATCGATTTTTAATTTTCACGTTATAATTGGAAGTTGTATTAATATAACTTTGTTAGAAGTTGTACTGGAACACAACTTTGTATTACTTAGGGTGCTCATTAGACGTCGCGCCCAAAAAACACTGTTAAATGAGCTGTGAAACGTTGTCGAACATTGTCGCGCAACAACGATTTTTCGACAACGTTGTTATCGTTTTTTATGATTTGCATTGAAAATTGCAAATACTTGACGATTTTTCGACAACGTTGTCGAGAATCTCGAGAAATCTCGACAACATTGTCGAAAAATCGTTGTCGCGCGACAATGTTCGACAATGTTTAACAGCGTTTTTTAAAGAATGCATGTCCAGTCACTGGCACCCATGTTCTGTAACTTTCGAAATTTGTTATGCAACAGCCTGGTCAAGAAAGAACAAAACGCTATAAAAATTTCTTACCTAATCCAACAATAATAAAAATTCGTATTATCGCCATATAGAAACTAAAAGTATAGGTTTTGGTATATTCCACATACAATCCAGAAAATTTTAACAATCTAATCAAAAGTTTCAAATTTTTGGCTAGCTCTCTCCTTCTAGTATTATCACCATGACTTAAACCTAGTAAACCCATGCTGAAAATGCTTGAAATGCCTCTTTTAGTAGAATTAGTTCTTATAATATTATTGCAGGCTAGATTTTCAATATCGTTATTATAATTCCAACTGAAAGCCATTCTTAAACAATATTTTTATAAAACTGAACTTTTGAAAATAAATTTTTATATTTTAACACGTTGATGACAATGGGGGTTTACGCTTTTTCTGCCACATGGGACCAACGCTTTTTTCTGGCTTTATTTTTCTTGACCCAAACCGTACCACGTGGCCTACTTTTTTCATACTCCAGTCTAAACGGCAGAAGGTCATTTCAATAAGTTTTTGCTCTTTGATAAGTTCGAAAATTGCAAACGATGAAAACGCAAGATTGGAAACGGAAAAATTACATCGTTGTCTAGTCTGGCTGTCGAACTTATCAAGGAGACCTTTTTGCCCCTCATTATATGCTCATGAAATTTATTCACCTTGCTAAGTTCGACAGACAGGCTAGACAACGATGTAACTTTTTGAAGCAAAAAAATTAAAAATAATAAATCCTCTCTACGAGTCTTACAATATTATTGTGACTTAATTTAGAGGTTTAATTCAAGAAATTGCGGAAGTCCGACATAATTACAAAAAAATTAATTTTTCGCACATGACCCACCGATGGGTCACTTAGTCCCACGTGGCCAAAAAAACTTGACCCACTCGTGGGTCATGTTGTCGTCAACGTGTTAAATAAAAAAGTAGGTGTGGCATATAAAAATCTAGTTGAATTTTAAATAATATTGGACATTAATTAAAGGCATTTAGGATGCCTACCCATTATTATGAATATTAAATAAACAATGGCGTTTTATTTTTCTTATATTACATTTAAAAGGTTCAAAGTCAAAAATTCAAGATCATCATTTTGAAACCTCCATTATTCTCTTTATAAAGTTTACTTTTTATTTATAAAAAATCTCGATAAAAAGCAAAAAAGGGTGACCCTACATCTCGTCCTAAATCAACTCGCCCAAATCACAACTCTGTCAAACGACATCTCGCCAAAACTACAACTCGGCCAAAATACAACTCGCCCAAAACACTACTCAACCAAATTAAAAAAGTGAGTTTAGTTGAGTGAACTTGTTTTATGTTATTTTAAATTATACATTTCCGAGATATGCTCATGCTGCCCAGCATTTAAATTACTTATTTAAATTATAAATTTCCTGACCTATCATGTATAATTTAAATAAACATAACATAAAACACGTTCATTCAACAAAGGGTGCGAGATGAAACTGCAACACTTGATTTTTTGCGTTTTCATTGTTTTTTCAACAAATTTCATTTAAAATTTTGTTTTTAGTGTTAAAATGAATGAATTGAGACCTGCCATAATTAGAGCGCATGAAAATGGAAAAGGAGTGCGTGAAATTGCGCGGTTTCTTGATACTGAACCGTCGACAGTATCTCGAACAATCAAGAGATTCGAAGAAACCGGAAGCAACGAATCTTATTCCATGAGTCAACATTGCTTTTAGCGACGATGAGTGGACTTTTCAACAGGACGGGGCCCCAGGACACAAAACAATCGAGACCCAAAATTTCATTCGTGCGAATTGCCCTGATTTCATATCGATCGATACCCATTGGCGCAACAACGACGGTGAATGGCCGTCAAACTCACCAGATTTGAACCCTCTGGATTAATCTGTGTGGAGCATTCTAGAAGAAAAAGCGTGTGCGAAACCCCATCCGAATGTGGAATCCTTGAAGCGAGCTTTGAAGAAAGCATGGAACGAAATCACCTTGGAAACTTTGATTAAGATCGTGGACAACTTTCCGAAGCGACTGAAGGCCTGCATGGATGAAAAAGGCGAACATTTTGAATAAATCTTGTTGTTGTAATTGTTTTTGTTGTATTCTAAATAAATTTATTGAAAATTTTTTATTAAAACGCAAAAAAATCAAGTGTTGCAGTTTCATCTCGCACCCTGTAAACTAACTTTTTTAATTTGGCTGAGTTGTAGTTTGGGCGAGATGTCATTTGGCCGAGTTGTGGTTTGAGTGAGTTATCGTTTGACCGAGCTGATTTTGAGCAATATGTAGGGTCGCCCAACAAAGAAATCAAAAATGGTACAAATACAGGGTGCGTCACGAAACTGGAACACTTAATCTTTCTATGTTTTTTATACTTTTTTCAATTTATTTTGATATAAATTTTGTTTTTATAGCTAAAAATGAAGGAATTAAGACCTGCTATAATTAGAGCGCACGAAAAAGGCAAAGGAGTACGTGAAATTGTGCGATTTCTTGACATCTAACCATCCACAGTATCCCGTACTATCAAAAGATTTGAAGAGACTGGAAATCACGTTATAAACAATTATCAAGGCATAGACGATTTTCCGAAACGCCTGCATCGATGCAAATGGAGGATATTTTGAATAAATCTGTGTTGTTTTTGTTATATATTTGTTTGTTGAATAAATTTAGTTGAAAAATTAAGTGTTGCAGTTTCGTGACGCACCCTGTAATAAGTCAAAAATTTGACCATCCATAATTTTTTATTCTTCATCAAATTTTTATAGCTCTTTATGAACTTTTATAGGTAGTGTTGCCAGAAACCTTTTTTCCAAGATGGTACTGAAAATGCTCAGAAATTGAAAAATTTTGGTGAAAAATAGCAGATATTAGATGATTTTTTCTAAGTTTTGCGGTCCGCTCGCTGCTCACGAGTCTTCGCCCACTGCCCGCGAGAAACACTACCTACTGAGTCATACTTTCGAGAGTTCGATCCCAACATGTGACTTTTTTCTTGCGAGAAATGTCTTATATTATTTCTTTATTAATTTATTAAAAATTTGGATTATATATATACAGTAGAAATATAAGACATGAAATTTTAATATATCAACCACATAGCGGTTCTGATGAACATACATGTTTATTGAAGATGTCTTCGAACTCGTTGCCTATAATAAAATTCAGTGTTATATCAGTGTTGGGGGAACCGTCTCAGAGTGCCCCCATTCCGGCCGAAGGTTGGAAAAAATCATAAGGGTCATTCCTGTTTTCTATATCAAATTTTGAACAAATTTAAGAATCTGAATGGTCCCACATTATAGTTTTTCATCAAAACGTGACAAATTTGATTATTTTATCAACAAAAATGACAACCATTTTTCAATAAAAAAGTAATTTTTTGAGCATTTTCAACTTAAAACAAGAATTTTTTAACGAACTAATTAGATTCTTACATAAAAACTTTCACTGATACAATAAACTATGAGGTTGAGATATGGCTCTTCCAAAACGGTGTACTCCTGGAAGTTTATATTGTAGTAATGATGGATCATCAGGGACTGCAGCTCTCCTTCCTTTACTATGGGTATTAAAGTTAGAAGGGGGGTTATTATTGAAAGGTCTGGCTCCGCCAAAATATGCAGTTACATTATCCAAAATAATGACCAAAAGGATCAAAAATATGAAGACCAACTTCATTTTTGGTACCCTGAAGATTCTTAATTAAAAATGAAAAGTATACAATTCTAAAACTCCAAATCAAAATCTGTACACAAAAGTGGTACATCCATTAGAAACAAAATCATAAAATGGCAACACCTTTTGTTTTCTAACTCTTTGTTATTAATACTAATAACTTGGAAAACAAGTTTGATTCAATTACCGAATTGAAACCACTAACAATTAGAAAAGATTGTTGTAAAGTACTTTATTTTTGCAAGAGGTCGTAAAAATTACGTTCTCAAAATTACTTTATGGGTACTTGAGAAAATATGAAAAAAATCATGATCGCTTATCCATTTATATATGCAATAGAGGTCTTTGGAACATACAAAATTTAACAATGATACATTTTGAAATTCGTTGAACTAATTAGTCATTTGCATCATATTTTCCGGAAATCACATATAGTTATTATTAGGGCTATGTTTGACCGATCAATTGACAATTGGTCTTTAAACAACTAAGTGGGAGGCGTAAAATTTAAAAAACGTTTAGTCTCAATTAGAGGTGCCATTGGATTTTATCAAAATTAAGTACTTTTAAGCATTTTAAAGAAAAAATTAAGCAATTTAAAAAAAGCATAAACAGTCAAATAATTTTAAAAAATATGTTATTCATCATTTTCCTAATCGTTACAATAGTCATAATTACTCATACAAATTAAAATCATATAAATGACGCATTTTTAAAAACTAGCGCAATTTTCGAAAGATTTTTAAAAATTAAGCATGTTTAATTTTTCAAAAAATTAAGCATGGCCATCAAAAATTAAACACAAATGCTTAAAATTAAGCCAAAATGGCACCCCTAGTCTCAATGTAAATTTTTGTTTTTCTTTCAAANAGCATGGCCATCAAAAATTAAACACAAATGCTTAAAATTAAGCCAAAATGGCACCCCTAGTCTCAATGTAAATTTTTGTTTTTCTTTCAAATGTATTAATTATTACTACTAAGCATTAGCTGTCGCAAATGACAGGGCTATTTTTCCGAAAAATTTTTTCAATCTTTCGTATTCATGCAGATTCCCCTATCATATTTGGCTAAGGGATACGCTGAACACAACCAAAAATAGAATTATTGGCTCACAAAAACATAGCCAATCGATTCGCCATAGCCGAAAACCTCTGATTATAAAATTTCAGGCTAAATTGGCATCAATTTGAAAACCCTTTTTGAGCCAAGGTGCTAGTCGATATAGGGTCAAGAAAAAATTTTCAGATATCGAAAGTGCGTTTTTTGGATTCCCCACATCGAAAAACCCGTAGGGTTTTTTTAGAAAATTTATGAAAAATTTTTTTCAGAAAAATAGCCCTGTAATTTGTGGCATCTAATGCTTAGTAGTACCTATTAATTTTCTAGTTTATTAATAATATCCTTAAAAAAATTAAACATGCAGATTATTTACAATTATTTCACAACCAAAATATATAAAGCAAAAATAACAAATAATACAGAAAACGTATTTTACTATTATAATCATAGCCAGTAGATAAATTTTTCTATGCTAGTCACTATATGGAATTTCTGAACCCGTTAGTTTGAAATCTATATTCAACATAAAACTCTATTAACCCATTTGATTTAATTCTCTTCTTGCTTTTTCATTACTATCCCGTTGCCATAAAAAGTCAAATTTTTGGAAAAGATTACCGATTATTGACTAACCAAGTATTCTATTATGCTAAAATACCATGGATATTCTTCACAAAATCCATATATTCAAAAATAATAATGGCCATGAAACTTCATTACAAAAGGTTATATTTTTTAAAGTATCATTTATTGATTAATCAAAATTTTAAAAACATTTTGTACAACAAACAAGCCAATAATATGGTTTAAAAAGATGTAAAAGTCCAGAATAAAAAGTTCAATAAATATAAAAGAACAATCACAGAATTAAAAATTGCATAAGGAAACATTTTAATTTTTCGTCAAAAATTGTCATTTTGAAATTCGAAAATTTTTTAGCTATTACGCAGTGGTGTAGCCAGGAGGTGCAGGTGTGTCCCCCACCCGAAGAGCCGAAAACATAAGAGTTTTATGCCTTGTCGAAAATTTTTGATTTTTCGCCTATATTTTTCTGATCGAGTGCACCCCCAAATTTTTCAAGCCTAAAAAACCTCAAAAATTGAACTCAGTGCTCGGAAGCGCCGCAGGCACTCACTCGGAATGCGAGGCCGAGCGCCGAAGGCGCTCGGTCTCCAGTTTATTTTTAAAAAACTTGTTGCAAACTAGCTCCCCGAGACGCTGATTAGTATAAAATTACCATAATTTGAAACATATAAGATAAATATATAAGCTCAGGAAATGAAAAACCAATAAAATTTGACAAATTTTTTGGACAAAATAGTCAATTTTTTGTTTGTCAAATTTCATAATATAAAAATTGAGGTCACAAAATTCGAATAAATAGGCAGACCCTGCATCGCAGACGAGAATAAAAACAATGATACTTTTTTAAAACCAATAAGCTCAAAAATCAATTTATACATTATTGTGCTCAAATTTATTCATAAAAAATCATTTTTGTGTATAAAATCGATTTTAACAATTTTTTACTTCTGTGAGATCAAAATAGAATTTTGGGCATAGGGGCCCTTTGACACCAGCCATTCAACACGATTTTAGTTGTTTATTGAAATGATTCTTGAAAATTAAGCAATTTTGTTGCTTAATTTGCAAGAATCACTTCAATAAACAACCAAGATCGTGTCGAATGGGTCGTATCAAAGATCCCTAGATTTCAAGCATAATTTTGAGGCCACAAATCGATTTTGAATCCAAATTTGGTTTCAAAAATTTATCATTTGTATAAAGATCAATATACAATAATGAATATATGTATAGAATATTTAAGAACATAATAACAAAAATGTCAAAATATATATATGCCTAATCTTCTTCACTTGATTCGTCCTCATCCGAATACATATAATTTCCTCTTCCGGGACCACGTTTCATAAGCGGTGAGCTATCGCCAGTGCCACGAGATTTTGGAGACCGATTGTTGCCATTCACGTACGATGGTTGGCCTATTGGTGTACTGTGCACAATACTACTGCCATTATTTAACATAGTCAATTTCGTTATCGTTCCTTGTTGGCTATTGGGCGCAGGAGAAGGGACTATGCCAAACTGTTCGCCTATTCCACCACCACCACGCATTAAATTGGCACTTTGGTTTGATGAAGACTGTCGGCTGCCACGGTGTCCACCACTTGAACCGGCTAAAAATTTGGTATTAAAAAATATTTGATGACATAAAAAGTACCTGAATGAGTTGAACTAGCTCGATTTTGATGAGGCATTATAAATTGGCTCGGCCCAGTAAGGCACCATTTTTGAAATCTTGAATGCAACTCTGAGAAAGTTGGTCGGCGCTCCGGATTTTCGTGCCAACATTCAACCATCACACTAAAAATTTGATAAAAAAATCATTTTCGGGACTAAAAATAGTCTCAGAAACGTTTTTGAACCTAATAATGGATTAAAAAGCAATCTTTTTGTTAAGAAAATATCAAAAACTGATCTTGAAATTCCAACTCACCCATAAATATTCGGTGGACAAAATGGCGGACACTCTAATAAGTGCCTATTATTGATCATATTGATAACTTCTGGGTTGGAAAACCCATCGTATGGTTTCTTGCCAAATGTATACAGTTCCCACAATGTTACTCCAAACGACCAAACATCCGAGGATTGGCTGAATCGTTGCTCATTTACGGCTTCTTTCGACATCCAACGGATTGGCATCTTGGTTCGCTGGGACATCTGAAAATAACGCATTAAAAAAAATCTCTTTTTGAATCCAAAATTAAAACAAATTAAAAATACACACCATATAATAGTCACTTTCATAACAACTCCTCAATAAACCAAAATCCGCGATTTTAATAACTTGCTGGTCTCCCACAAGGCAATTTCTAGCGGCTAAGTCCCGATGCACATAGTTCATACTCGATAAATATTCCATTCCATAGGCAATCTGTGTGGCTATTCGTAGAAAGTCTTCAAAATTTCGGAAGCGCTCTTTATCGTCACTGAAAATTAGCAAGAAATATTAATTTTTATAAAAAAATTGATCCATGTGTCAAAGTTGGCCTTAAATTTTTAGTGCCTTTAAAAAAGTCAGAAACAATTTTCAGCGCCTAAAAATAGAGTACCAAATTTTTGCACATGACAATTTATCCAAAAACATACTCAGCTCCTCTCGGTTCTCGCACTTTTAAAAATTCGTGCAAGTCTCCATGCACCATATATTCAAAAACTGCGCTGACTTGCTGTGAATCCAAATAAGATACTCCCAATAAACGTATCACATTTGGGTGCTCAAAAGACGCAACGGCTTTGATCTCTTCTTCGAAATTTTCCCTTTCGATTTTGCTTGAGCCTGGTTTTAGGGATTTGATTGCGACTTGCAGCGAGCCACCGCCCAAAAATCCACCATTCCATTCGGCACAATAAACCACTCCAAATTGACCTTCGCCAACGATTCTGTCGAGTTTAAGCTTAAAAAAGGATGGTTAAAAACTTTAAGCAAAAAAATAAATCAACAATCAGATTTTGGAATAAAAATGGGTCCTTAATCAATTTTTACAAGCAAAAAGCGATTTTTGAACTAATAAAAAATCAATTTTTAGACACAAAAATAATCCCAATTTCAATTTCTGTCTCATTTTGGTATAAAAAATCGGTATTAGGTCATTCTTTACCCTTACCGTTATGAACGATCCTTACCGGTCAACCCTTATCGATCATCCCTTACCCAACCATTCTACATTTTTTTTCACAAAAATATGATGTTCTACCAAGTTGTTTGTCTTGATCTCAATAGCAACTATGTAGAACATCACTTTTCATGAAAATATTTCTGTGATAGAGAAACTGACTACAGAAAGTAAGGGATAACAAGTAAGGAATGTCAGCGTAAGGAAAGACTAGTAAGGATCGACCGTAAGGGATGAAATAGTGCCCAAAAACCACTCCCTATCTACAAAAAACTACCTGTTGAGGTTGAATATGAGGTATATGATACGGTTCAACAGGAGGCTCAGTCGAAGTCTGTGGGCTATACTGGGTTTGCTGCTGCTGTTGAAGATATTGAAACGAGCCCATATAAGGTGGATTTGGACCATTTTGAGAAAGAAGTGCATTCATTTCATAAGAGCCTGTAAAATGGCTTCCAGGTGGCAAATTTCCATTCATCACTTTTCGGTAATAAGCACTGTTTGCGGCACTAAAAATGCAGGGTTAGTTTTTAAGTCATGTTGCCTAAAAAATAATCCTAAAATTGGGATTTACTAATTCTGAGATAAAAAAGTGGGTAATTAATTTTTAAAGGTTCGAAAATTAAGCAATTAACTTTTTGAAGTCCCAAAAATTATCCACAGAAAATTTATTAACTTTAAAAAATAGGGTACTAAGTTTTGTAACAAAAAATTTTTGGAGGAATAAAAGTGTGCAAAAAATGGAAAATCGGTAAAAACGCTTAGCAAACTTCTGAAACTAATAACTTTTTATGGACGGCATTTATATGTTAAATTTTGATTTTAAAAGCATTAAAAATCAATTTTTTCCAGTTAAACACTCTCGGAGCACTTTTTCAGGAAAGAAAAATTGTGAAAAGTTTAAAATTTTTGCACGCTTTTGGATCACTGCGAATTCATTCATAAAATGTTATTGGCACTTAATTAACACGCTTTTGAGCGTTTTTACGAATTTCCACTTTTTGCACACTTTTGTGCGCCGTGAAAGTAGTATCTCGCACCTATTGGTAACAGAAGACCCATTACAACTTTGCGATGGAAACGTCGTCTTTTTAGTGCCAGATGAAGTCATAGTTTCACTTTGCTTTCTCCTCTTTTTTCTGCAACAACATGCACAACAAATTAGCAAAAATAATAACAAAATGGCCAAAATTCCTATCCCAGCCATAGCAGTGAACTGCCATTGAGAAGATAAAGATTTCCACACATCATTCATTGAAGTTACAAATTGGCTATCTTGAGTATTTCCGCGATTTTCTGAAAGAGTAGATTTACTCAGATTAAAAGCATTTTTGTAGTAATCCCTGCATCAAGATTCAAAAATAGAAAAATGAATGCAATTCTAAAAATTTGAAAAAGCTAGAATTTTACAATAATTTTTCAAATTTTCCACATTTTTTAATCTGTATTTTTTTCTTAATTTGTAATTTTTTAAAATTTTAAGTCACGTTTAGGCTGCGTTCAAGCATGTCAAAAATGTTGTCGAAAAGTTGTCGAAAAACAAAAGGGTCACGGGTTCGAATCCCGCTTGGAGCTTAATTTTTTGCACAAAAAAGTTGTGCAAAAAATTAAGCTCCAAGCGGAATTCGAACTCGCAACCCTTTTGTTTTTCGACAGCTTTTTTGACATGCTTGAACGCAGCCTGAGAGTAGGAAGGGGTAACATTAAACAATCCCAATTTTCTCTCTCACCTGTTTCAGGCTTCTCCCTCAAATGAGGATACATATTTTCGGGACACTTCGGTACATCACACAACTCTTCTTCTCCATGTGGCATCGTATAACACCACGGCGCAGAACGATGCCCACCTGGGTTACGGCAAAAATTCTTCGAAATTTTGAGCTTTGGATAGTTGGCAATATTAAATTCACTAAAAATTACAGTTTAGCTCCAAAATTAGGCGCAGTCAAACCTTGAGGTAGATTGTGTCCAATTTTGACATTTTCGTCCAGATTGAGAGACATAGATTGCACCTCCATATTGTTTTCCAGTTTCAACATAACACCAATGAGTCAAATGTTCAGGTTGTTGGGCATTTGGGTCATCTTTGTCAATTGGAGTATTCATTGGAGGTGGCTAAAATTTACGCTTAAATTGAAAAATATATAAAAAGTTAAAGAAAAGCTGAAAAAATTAGAATTTAAACTTTTCTAGTGGACAAGGTCAAGGAAAATTAGCCGAATGGAAAAATTCACTAAATAGGAAATTTTTTCAGATCGGTGAATTTTCCTATACCTATACCCAGCAAAAATCGTTTATAACACAGAAATTACATAAAATGCGTCGGAAATACCAATGCTAATTGGTCAGAAATTTTGAAACGCGGAAAAAGTTTTGATGGTAAAATGAAAATGCGAAAGATTTTTATGAAGTTTTTTGCAAAAGAAGTTTCTGAGCTACTACGGCTGGGGGCGCACTTAACAAGAATAAAAATGCCAAAGTAAAAAGATCAAAAAATTTTTTGAAAATACACTATATAGCCTATATAATATAGGGGTAAAAATTAACGAGAAACACGTTGGAACTATTATTTTTATGTCAAACTCAATGGAAACCTTTGAATTTTCACCTTTTTTGAATAGTTATACCCTCAATGGTCACCACATAGACCCTAAACGAGAGATTCGAGATTTGGATATCCTTATTTCCAACGATTTAAAATGGGGCCCTCACATCACTTCCACGAATAAGGCGCTACAATGTTTATTATTGCTGTTCAAATCTATTCAATCATGTGACTCGAAATTCCTTATCCGGATGTATAATACTTATGTGCGATCTCTTCTCGATTTTGGCTCATCCATTTTTAATTCTACTTCCAAACAAAATTGCCAGAAAATCGGGAAGGTTCAGAGACGGTTTACCAGATATTTGTTTAATCGATGTTTTAAATATGTTTATCCGGCACTAGGCCCCTCGTTACCGAGTACACTCATCACGGCCTTTTTTCACTAATTTTAAAGTAATTTTGATTAATTTTAACTTTAAAAATTCAATTTTTTTCATAAAAAATTTGTTTATGATTTCTCCCTCCTCCATTTTTAAAATCCTGACAGGTCGTAACAAGCGGTTTCTGTAACGAGAGGCCGTAACGAATGGTCGTGAATTCACGTCGTAACGAGGGGCCTTGACATAAAAATAATAGTTCCAACGTGTTCCTCGCCAATTTTTACCCCTATATAGTATTTTCAAAAAATTTTTTAACGTGTTTACTTCGTTTTTATTCCTGTTAAGTGCGCCCCCAGGCATAGTAGCTCCGAAGTTTTCATTTAAAATGAGCATGTTATCATGCGTTTGAGGCTCTAGGAAAAATGACACTGGAAAACTGACACCGGGTTTTATAGTCGGCGTCAATCCCCGTTGTTTCTACGAACGCGTGATTGCGAAATCTGCAAGTTTGAATTTGCGGTTTCTCGAAAAGAATTGCCTGAAGGCTGCTAAGTGATTGTATTGTAATCGAGGAGAAATTGTATTTATAGATTTTTGTTGTAGATCGATTGTACTCACGAAGAGCTTTACAATGAGTGGTTGAAGTCCATATTACGGCTATCAGTAAGTGTGTTAAAAAATTCAAGTCAAAAAAGTCATCGAAAAATGGCATGATTTTTTTACACACTTTCCCGTTGTAGTTATATGAACTTCAGCCACTCATTTTGAAGCTCTTCGTGATTACAATCGATCTACAAAAAAAATCATAGAAAAAAACATGATTTCTCCTATCTATTTTTCCCCCGATTACAATACAATCACATGCAGTAGCGTATCCAGGGGGGTGCGAGGGGGGCGGCCGCACCCCCGAAATTCGAAAAATTTTTCTTAATGGTCCCTCTTATGTTTTTGCAAAATTTCTGGGATTAAGGTTAGATTCCACTCTCGCACCCCNGCCGCACCCCCGAAATTCGAAAAATTTTTCTTAATGGTCCCTCTTATGTTTTTGCAAAATTTCTGGGATTAAGGTTAGATTCCACTCTCGCACCCCTCCCCCGAAATCTGATCCTAGATACGCTACTGATCACATGAAAGCATGTAGGCAATTCGTTTCAATAAACCGCGAATTCAAACTTGCAGATTTCGCAATCGCGTGTCCGTAGAAACAATGGGGACTGACGCCGACTAAAATCCGGTGTCACTTTTCCTAAAGCCGTATTTGATGATTAAAGAAGTTTTGGATAGCAATTTACGAAAAAAACTAAAAGCCTAATCGATCCGTTTAAGGCAATCTTTGAACACTCAAGAAAGTGTCTCTTAGATGCTAAAAACCTCATATTGAAGTTAAAATTGTAAAACTCTTACAGGTTGAACAGGTTCTAAAACACGTATACATCTTTCGGCTTCAATAGATAAAGTCTCACAACGAGGTATCAGCGCTTTTGGGCCGTCACCAACAAGTTCATGTTGAGCGGCTAAAGCAAGCTCTTTGGGACAGACTTGGTCCTACAACAATTTGAAATAATGTCTTTTAATTTGCAAACCTTGAGATTATCACAATCTTTGCGACATAATGAGATCACTTTGTTTGTGGAAGACGATGAGGAAAGTGATTTATCACAGACTTTGAACATATGGTAACAGGCAACTGCATGAGAATATCTTTTACATTCTGATGAGACATCTTTCATATTTTGAATGAACATCATAGCCGCGCGTAGCTGTCGGTCTAAAAAAAGGTTTATTCCGCTGACTGAAAGTTCTGAAACTGGGTCATAGAGTATAATTGAGCTTAGAGCGATATCGTCGAGTAAAAGGGCAAAATTAATTTTTTCATCTTGTTTTTGAAAATTTACCTATATCATATATATCTTCTCTATTTTCTGAGGTTATCATAATATGTTTGCCACTAAGAAAACTTCTACAGGCATCTCCTTGATAGAGAATACATTCACCAGCTCGGAGGGATTTTCCATCTAGCCATCTATCTGACATACCAGTGGGACCTAAAGGTTCATATCCAGCTCCAGCAGCATTACTAGGGACATGCAAAAATTCATCTTCTTCTACTGGGAGGCGACCCCGATCCATTGAGTGCTAAAAAATTTGAAGGTATATAATTTTTTCTCGTAATCTACCTCGTCAAAATAATGTTCGTATTCGTTATCGTCGTATTCGTCACTAATTCGAGAATGTTGTTTATTAACTTTTGCAGTAGGCTTATTTTTTACATTCGGATTTGGAGCATTGTTGACCTAAATTTTTAAAATAAGAAAAAATACCAGACAAAACTAGACAACTTTAAAACGCGTCTTGCAAACCTAAACTTAGCTACTTGAACAGAGATGCCACTTTTCGATAAGCGAAAAAAGTTTAAACTGCGCTAAGATTGATGAGTAAAAAATCGAGCATTCGTTTTTCTTATGCTGCGCGATTCCGATCGATAAAAATTGAATGTAAGAAAGGCTAGGTCACTGTGCCGAGTGGCCATATTGCCATTCGTCTAAAAACATGCAAGAAAAACGAAGCTATTAGTCATCTTGGTCAGTAAGCTTGATAGATTTTTTGCTCATTTTTCTTGGATAATAAATAAGACTGAAAAAATCGTATGTGAAAAAGAGAGTTAACTTTGAATTTTGCTTGTTCAATAAATCGTTTCAATATTCAATTTTTTTACTGAACCATGATACTTTGTTTGATTCAATAAAAGTTTGATATTGAAACGATTGAGTGAGCTTGCAAAATTTGGACAATGGGATTGAATTCATCTCACTGCACGGCTGTCGAAAGTGTGCAAAAAGTTTCGACATCCCAAAAAAATTGATAAAATATTTTACTGTTAATAACATGTTTACAATTTATAACGGGGAACTTTTTTTGATTTTTCAATTTTTCTAATTTCTATCGATTTTTGACCTTTTTCGAAAAATTGGCGTAACTTTTTCATTTTGAAGAGTTTTCACTCGAAATTTTTTTCAAAANAATTGATAAAATATTTTACTGTTAATAACATGTTTACAATTTATAACGGGGAACTTTTTTTGATTTTTCAATTTTTCTAATTTCTATCGATTTTTGACCTTTTTCGAAAAATTGGCGTAACTTTTTCATTTTGAAGAGTTTTCACTCGAAATTTTTTTCAAAATTTTCTTCAGATATCTCTTTTAAGCGTAAAAAGAATTATGTCAAACGGGTGCGTACTTATTTTTCCTTGGCCTTTTTAGAGGAGCATAAAACTATCATTGAGCTATGAAGCTGCATATAGCTCAAAGGTTGCTCTAAAAGTTCACAAAGATGAATAGCTTAAAACTATCATTGAACTATGAAGCTATACATAGTTCATTGATAGGCTCAAGGCAAGTTGTTTTTGGCCTATAACAATGGGATTTTTCTGCACTTATTTTGACAAGCTATGCAATTATCTTTAAAAATCCAAAAAGGGAAGCCATTAATCATACCAGTCAGCAGCTTGATAGATATTTTTTCTCCGTATTTTTTTCTCCGGAGTCCAGACAAAGAGTAAAAACGTTATAATTTATGCGAAAAATTCGTATGCTCAATTTAATTCGCACTAAATGGATGAGGATGCGCATTTTGAAATGGTCGAATAATGGGTTTTATGTGGAACCCTTTTGGTAATTAATACACAATGAAATTGAGCAGCAGCAACGTTCGTCAGTAGCGATTCATATAGATTTGGTAGATAAAATCTACACATGCCAAAAGATTTATGAGAATGTGAATATTTTGAGAAAGTGCATGATCGATGAAATTGTAATCGATTGTTTCATGTCGTATTTAAAAAAATAAACAATGGAATTAACAGCAAAGTTTTTTATATCAAAATCAAATTTTTATGTGTTAAAAATTTTATACTTAAAAATTGTTTTCGAAATCCCCTAAAACTAATTTCTGGGTAATTTTGTAGCGTTTTTGGGAGGGCATAGACTCAAATGAAATGATGAGGATGAAACGATACGAATGAAACGATCGAATGAAACGAAACCAATAAAAAATCGGCTAAAAATTTCAATGTTTCATTCGTATCGTTTCATTTGTATTCGTTTCATTCGTATCGTTTCATTCGTATCGTTTCATTTGTATTCGTTTCATTCGTATCGTTTCATTCGTATCGTTTCAAACCTATCGTTTCGTTTCATTTGAATCTATGCCTTTGGAAGTACTTCAACTTTTTTCACAGTTTGTTTGCCTAGCAAAAATAAGAAAAAATTAAAATAAGTATACAATTTAAAAAACACACACATAAATCCATACGCGCCAAAATCCTCTGCCACAAACCGAAGACTTCTTAATCCTCTTATTATTAGGAATAAAAATTTCAAAAACCTTTGTTTCCTGGGTCACACATATTTTCTATTTTAAGAAAATGCATCGAGTTGCCGGCCCACAGAGCACAACCAAACAAGCCAAGCAAAGGAAAACCGTTTTTCTTTCTCATTCATTCAGGCGATCGCTTTTGGGCAGTGGGCACCTCTGTCGCGTTGATTTATGACTTGCTATATGGCAGTGCTGGGGGTCCCTCCGCTCGCTGATTCTCTAGGCACAATATTGCCGCTTTGATGATAGATAAAGAAAAGATGAAGTGAATGCAAAAATTTGGAATTATCATGAAAATTCTCTTGGGCGTGTTAAGCTGCTTTTCTTATCTTTTCAAAAAAACTCTGAAAATTTTATACATGTAGAGTCTCATAAATTATCACCTGAGTAGTAATAATGTTTTTTAAAATATAAAATTGAGGGATAGGTTAATTTTTTTTATTAGGTTGTTCGGAAAATGATTGCGAGTTTGAAACTTATTCTGAACTTTTCATTTTCGTCAGAATTTTAAACTCGGGGTTTTGGATATAGGAAACACAATGCTGAATTAATTTAAATTTGATCTAAAGTTACCCCACAATTCAATTTTTACCTAATTTTACTCCACAATTTTGTCGAAAATCGAAAAAAACGTCATTTTTAATTGACAATTTTTCAGGCATGGGGGTACGGCGCACCTAAAACGGTGCTGGCAAGGGTCAAAATTTTAAAATGTCGTCAATCGACTCAGCTCACCGAGCGCTTCAAAACGAGTACCATATCATGGGATTTTGGAGGATTTTCCCATGGCCTAGTGTCTAACGCGCTCTCATAGAGCGCGGGTTCGATCCCCCGCCAAAGGGTCTTGTTTTTTCATATTTTGTTGTCATAAGTCATGAAAAATTGTACATATCCACATTTTTATGCAGGGAATACTATGGGGGTATTATTTTCCATGAAAAAATTGAAAAGTTTTAGATTTTTTTCGATTTTTTCAATTTTTCCAAAAGTTTTCATGGAAAAATAATAGCGCCATTGTGTTCCCCCACATGAAAATGTAGATACTGTCGACTCTAGATATAGTGGCCCCCTAGGGAGGAACCACTATATCGAGAGTCGATTGTATGTAAAAATTTTCATGCCTTTTGACAACAAAATAAAAAGATGACTTTTAAGCACGGGATCCTATGAGCTCAACATTAACTCAACCCGCGCCCTATGAGTTAATGTCGAGCACATTAGCCACTCGGCCATGGGTCAAACCCACAAAACGCATGATATAGCGCTCGTCTTAATGCGCTCGGAGAGCTGAGTCGATTGGCGACATTTATTTTAAATATTGTCTCTTGCCAGCACCTTTTCGGCATTTTGTGTGCCGTAAGGGGAGAGGGCACCGGTCCCCTTTGCACCTCCTCTAGCTACGTCCTTGGGGGGTACACATTGGATATGTGGTCATCGATATGTGTAGCAATGACCACATATCGTTAGCTACACTCAACTAAACAATAAAACAAATATCCAAATTTCCCAACAACATAAAAAATTAGGCCCTCCTTTCCACACAAACCAAACGTAATTTTGCCAAATTTAGCCTAAAACATTCTAAAACAGGATGCCACTGTTCCTTGATGAGGAAACATACATCTTACTCATCCACCGCATAAACTGACTCACAAAATTGGATGCATCTGAATGCATGAAGCATTCATTCATCTTTAGTCCATGTCCAGAAAATGAGATGAGTTGGGCACAAAATGAACGCGCGAGAGTAATTTCAAGAACTATACAAATGAATCGAAATAAACGTAATGAAAAATGTGAACAAAGCATGAGTCATTGCTATGGCTAATGGAAATTTGAAGAATCGCGAAAAACATGGGCACTTGTAAAAAATGAACGCCTTGAAATGCCTACCCTCAAAACGGAGGTGGTATTGACAGAACCAGCGGAATTTGAGGCTGTGCATTGGTAATAACCGCTGTCTAGAACATCTAGATCTTGGATGACCAATTTTGACCAATAATCACGATTTCGTATTTTTGTTCGCCGATTTTTCTCCACCGGAGCATGGTTTTTTAGCCATCTAAATATTAAACATATAGGTTGTAGATATATGTAGAAGTCCAGATTTTGAAAATTGTGCGTGTGGGGATGAGGGTTTTATGTTTTTCCAACTTTTTTCGTGGGTGTACACAATGAAGGGAGGATGGGGATGTCTTGTATAGTCGGGATAGGGTATCCACATTGCCACTAAATAGTGACAAATGCTACTAGCCTGCCACCTTTTTGTCAGCAAAAATATTGGAAAATAGTGGCATTTGCTACTATTGTTGCAAAAAAATTTTTAACTGCCACTATTTTTAAAAAATTGCCACTATTCTGAAAATTTGATGTGGGCACCCTCAGGCAGAAGGATCAGCTATGAGGCACTTCCCCCAAAAAGGCCGATTTTTCCCAAAGAACACAGGGGGCACCTGTCCCCCTCCCTTCTTATGCCACTGGGCACTCTAGGTTACCCTCGAGAGGGGTGCCGGCAGCTCTCGAGAGGGAAGAGGCCTCCTCTCTAGAAGTAAGTCCGTTCGCCCTCTCATGAGAGAATGTCCCAAATTTTTTTGCATTTTTGTTTTTTTGTTGTCTAGAAATTTATTTTTTTCTCTAATTTTTTTACAAAAAACTTTGTTCAAAAATAATTTTTTAAGAAGCAAATACATAGATCTAGTATTTCGTGATATGGATGAACAAAGCATAAAACTTTTATCTTACGTAAAAGTGATCGGCAATGGTGAACCAGCAGCTTCACATTTCATTCGAATTTCTCCACCAACATGCCTAGTAACATTAGGTAAATTAGATGTTAGTCTTAAATATGGTCTTCGACCGGTCCCGTCGTCCATTCTAAAAATATTGTTATATAACTTCCAAAATTTGCATATTTATACATAAAATGAATCTATTTACTAGCTAAACTAACATTGCTCGCGCAACAAAATTGAACAAATTCTCAAGTTCTCAAGTGTTTACCGGCCTGCAAAAGCACTCTTATGGCTTGAGGTTCAAATTCTTATTAGAAAGTCTATGCTTGTGGGATTACTTTAGTGCATGTGAAAACCGAAAGTACTTTAGGCATAATGCCGATTGGTCAGTAAGTTGCCAAAGGCAAAAGGCCAGTTGACTAATGTGCTAAGCTGAAGAGCGAAAGAGACCATTAATTTTCGTTAGAGTCAATTTTAATTAGAGCATTGATGCCGCGTTTCAAATTTGTTTGTGTGACAATCAGGAAAGAAAATCAAGAATTAGCTAGGTTTAATTAAAAATAAAATTTGAGAAGCAAAGGGAAGTGAACAAGGAAGAGGATTTTATGGAATGAAAAAATAAATTTTCTAAGCAGTAGTGTCTCCTTATCAGGGTTTTCAAAAATCTGTCAACATAGGGAGAGAGTCAAATTTGAAAAATTTAGATTTTTATTAAAACTAAAAAACTTTTTACAGATTCGACAAGCGCGGAAGGGTAGATCGTACTACTGGCTCATTTTCATGGATATTCTACTCTCTTATCACCAGTAGCGCAGGGCCAACAGCTCAGAGGCGCCCCCAGAAATAAAAAAATTCATAATGGCCCCTTATGTTTTTGCCCAAAGTACAGGTACTTTTCGTACGAACTTTTCCTACAGGTATGTTTAGAGAACAAATTTTTTTAAATAGCTAGGGTTTATATGTTGGAAAAAACATTATAACTTTTTATTCATTCATAGCACAAAAGTACCTGTACGAAAATTCGTACGAAAAATATTTGTGCGAAAAGTACTGTACGAAAAGTTCGTACAAAAAATAATTGTACAGAACAATTGTACGAAAAATCCGTACGAACCATAATTGTACGAAAAGTTATACTGCCTTTTTTCCAACCTGACTAATACTTTAAAAAATTTCTTTAAAAAAATGATGATTCTCCTAAACTTTCCCTCCACAAATCTGTACAAAAATTTCGACGCTGTTTGATGTTTTTCGTCATGATGATAAGAACATAAAATTATAGTCACATAATTCATAAATTCAAAAAATGATTTAATTACATTTATCACACATTTTTTAACAATTCCTTTTAAAAAAAGCCGCTAAAATCGCAACAAAAGCCCGAAAAGGTCGTAAATTTGCTAAAATTACGCCATAAATTATCAGCGGCAAACAAATTACCGCGGAAATGAGGCGTGAGGATGATAAAAAGTGGTAGTGGACACGGCGTGGCGAAAGAATGGCGCGGGACGTCCATAAATCTCTTTCTCCCATTCTTTCTTTCCCGTTCGGCCTTGAGCAGCGGATCCGATAGACGGTGGTACGTACGGGTCGCTACACCGAACGGAAGGTCCACTTGGAACAACCCCAGTTATAAGTGAAATAGTGTGTTTATTGAGTTAGCTGGGGCTATGCATTTACATAATGGAGTGGCAAAGAAAGAGAGTCGTTAGTGATTATATACAAAGATATAGGGAAGAAGATGACTCAGTCGAGTTGCTTTCCTTGAGGCCTTTTCTTGGGTCAATCTTCTTCCATTCTTCATTGCGTGCTATGTGCTCGTGTGGTCTTGGTGGACGAAGGCCATACATAAGATGAAGACGGATATGGAATTGTTGATTATGTGTCGGACTATTGAATGTGAAACACTCTTGGGGTCCAAAATTTTTTCCATCTCATTTGACAAAGATTCTCCTCGCAACATACATATCAAAATTGATGGATTATGAATTGAAATTTTTGGAAAAATTTGGATTTTTAAAGAAAAAAGACGGCAAATACTAATGTGACTAGCACCAAAAAGGAAAAAGGTGCAGACAAGGGTCAAAATTTAAAAAATTTCACCAATCGACTCAGCTCGCCGAGCGCTTCAAAACGAGTACCATATCATGGGGTTTTGGATTGACCCATGGTCGAGAAACTAATGTGCTCGGCCTTCATTCATAGGGCGTGGGTTCGATCCCACGCCCAAAAGTCATTTTTTTATTTTGTTATCAAAATTCATGAAAATTTTCGCACATCCACATTTTTATGCGGGGAACACAAAGGCGCTATTATTTTTCCATGAAAACTTTTGGAAAAATTTGAAAAAAAGCTTTAGATTTTTTCCAAAAGTTTTCATGAAAAAATAATAGCACCTTCATATTCTCCGCATAAAAATGTGGATATGCAAAAATCTTCATGAATTTTAACAACAAATAAAAAAATTACTTTTGGGCGCGGGATAGACTCATTCCATATGAGTGAAGGCCGAGTGCGTTAGCCAATTGGCCATGGGTCAAACCCACAAAACTCATGATATAGTACTCGTTTTGTAGAGCTCGGCGGGCTAAGTCGATTGGCGAACTTTTTTTTAAAATTTTGACACTTGCCTGCACTTTTTCGGCATTTTGGTGCACCGTGTGAAAGTAGTTTTTAAAAATGAGCAAAAAATTTGAAAATTTAAAAAATTTCCCACACCCATATCAAGAATATCAGCGTGCAAATTAAAGTTACAAAATTTTTATTTACTAAAATTTTTATAAAATGATTGTTGCCAAAATATGAGATTACATTTTATTAGAGGGGTATAAATTATGTACTAGTTTATGAAAAATTTTTTCTCAAATGATCATTTTTAGGAGTAATTCTATGTGGAAATCGATTGTACGCACTCCCGAAATGTGAAAACGCTTCCTTGGCCCTGATTCAGGGAAGGAATCGGTGTATTGAAGTGAAAATCAATTTATTTAAGTAAATACGTATCCCTTCCCTGAGTCAGGGTCAAGGAAGCGTTTTCACGGTTCGGAAATGCGCGCAATCGATTCTCCGCCTAGAAAAACCTAAGAATCGACGATTTCTCATAAAAATCCGAAATTGTTTGATTTTCGCTTCAATACACCGAATCCTTCTCTGAATCAGGGTCAAGGAAGCGTTTTCACAATTCGAAAGTGCGCACAATCGATTTTCCACATAGAATTACCCCTAAAATGATCATTTATGAAAATTTTTTTCATGAAATAGTCCATAATTTATACTCTCTAAGCTATTTTATTCATAATTTCTATTTTTGGCAAATCTTACACAAAAATATTTACTATATTAATTAAAAATTTGCATAAAATGATATCGGTATAAATATGAGATATTTAATTTATAGAGTGGTCCAAAAAAGTCGATTTTGGTGATTTTTTGGACCCGGAAATTTGTTTATTTTTCTAAGAATGACTCATTAGGTGTAATTTTATGTGGGGAGTCGAATGCGTGCATTCCCGAATCCTGAAAATGTTTGACTGACGCTGATTCAGGGAAAAATTGAGTTTTTGAAGCGAAAATGATCATTTTTCGCATTTTCTATCTAGAAATCACTTTTCTAGGGGTAATTTTATACGTTATTTTCAGGATTCGGTAATCGTGCAATCGAATTCCCGTATAAAATTACCCGAAAGAAGTCATTTTATGAAAAATAAATTTACAGATCTCAAAAAATCACAAAAGTTCACTTTTTTGGGTCATTTTTGAAAATTTTTTCTAAAAATCCTAATGGTCCCCATAACAATTTTTTTACCAAAAATGACCAAAATTTCCTATTTTTTCCGTCAAAAAGGTCCAAAATTTTCCATTTTTTCTATAAAATTGTAATTTTTTGAGCATTTTCAACTTAAAAACAAGCGTTTATCAAAAAAAAATTTTTGCCTGCGGCGCTGGATTTTATTTTGACTAAAGTTTTTCACCAAAATTGCCCAAATTTTTCCATATTTTAATAATAAAAGCCCCAAATTTGATATTTTTTAAACCAAAAGTTCTTCATTTTCTGAGCATGTTCAGCTTAAAAACAAGCATTTCTAAACAAAAATTGACCTGCGGCGCTGATTATTGTATTGCTCAAGGATTTCAATAAAATTTGCGTCGAAAATCTAAAATTTCTGAGCGTTTTCCGCTTAAAAATGAGTATTTTTCAGCAAAAAATCTTCGCGCCTGTAGGCGCAGAATTAAAGTGATTTTTGAAATATTTTTTAAAACTCGAAAAAATTGCCTTGGTCCCCCCTTATGTTTTTGCCCAAATTTTCGAAAAAAACATAAGGGAACCAAGGCAAAAAATTTTTTTTGAAAAGATTCCCCCCCCCCCGTTTTTGGAGTTTGGCTACACCACTAGCCGCAAGATAAAATTTATTTTGAAAAATGCTTATTTATAAGCTGAAAATGCACAGAATATTGCGAATTTTGTAGAAAAATTGTCCAAATTGGCGCTTTTTCATTTAACAATGGGAAATTTAGTACAATTTTGGTGAAGTCTTTTGGATAAAGTAAAAAACCAGCGCCGAAGCGTAAAAATAAATGTTTGAGAAACGCTTGTTTTTAAACTGAAAATACTCAGAAAATGAAAATTTTTGGTGAAAAAATATCAGATTTTTTTCAGTTTATTCTGTATAAGTATTACAAACTCAATATAAATATAACAAAGAAACCTGTATAAAATTACAAAAAATGCAAAAAACGCAGTTCACATCATCAGACATAAATTCATCAGACCAAAATTTCGCGCGCCGAATAAATTGTGGCTAATATTTGATCAGTAGTGCGGCGACAGGGGGATAATTTGTTTATAATATGAGGTGGAAAACACTTTGTGAATACGATTTTTCGGTATTATCCATACTCGACTGTATATGCTATAGCTTTAAAGACTTACGTCGAGTTATAGTCACCATAAACAACATCATAATCTCCCGGAGGCTCAATGAATAAATCATCATATGGTTTGGGTCCCATTTGTGTCGGTTCTAAGTTTCGACTAGTTCTGGAAATAGCTAGAATATTTTCATTCGTTCGATCATTGGACGAAATAAAGTTAGATAGGTCTAGTTCATTTTGTATAGCTCGAGACACTCCTAAAATTTTGTAAAGAGTATTTAGACGTTTGATCAGTTTTATGAGTTTTTAAAAAATTTATCGTTGGGTCTGTTACCGGATCTCCTCCCTCCCCAAATCAAAAGTTGATTGGCGAAATTTAAAACAAATTTTGACCCTTGCCTGCACCTTTTTCCTTTTTGGTGCGCTTTGGTCGAGGGGACTTTGGGGTCTAAGACTCAAGTTTTCGTCCCAAAAGTAATTTAACCCATTGGGCCTCGGCCTTCAAAGTTTCGTTTCCCAAAGTGCCTCGACCCTTTGACACAAAGGGTCTGGGACATTCGAACCAGGGCAAAGGTATCATTTCCCAATCCAGACCTCTAAACTACCCAAGTCATAGGACTTTCTGGTCGTGTTCTTAGGGCTTAAGGTAAGGGAAAAGAGAGCTTAAATTTCGGTTTTTGTTCCAGAGTTTTTTTGCCAAATTTCCGGAAACAATCTAACGCCTGCCTGAAAAAGAACAATCCTAATATAACTATTCTAAAATCGGCTTTCCGATAATTCAATCAGTATACAATCAATGTGATGAANTTTTTTGCCAAATTTCCGGAAACAATCTAACGCCTGCCTGAAAAAGAACAATCCTAATATAACTATTCTAAAATCGGCTTTCCGATAATTCAATCAGTATACAATCAATGTGATGAACATCTGTTTAATAAAGAAAGACTTCAATGTGTATTCATAAATGAAGATTCTCTTATTGGCAGACGGCGGTGTTCTCCTACAAGGCATGCAGGGTACTTGAATTGGGACACCCAGATTTCATTAGGATTCAACTCAAGTACCACTTATTAAAAGGAGGAGGATGCGGGTATAAAGTCTTGAAGGAAGCAGTAGGCCTAGGTTATGAACAATAGGGGTAAATTAGCTGAGATTTGACAGAGAAAAACATCTGGAGAGAAATGAATAAAAAATGCGGTAAAATGAGTTTAGCATGAACAAGTAAGGTAAAATAAAGATACATGACAAGAATTTCTCTACCTCCCCCAGGATTTTCCCTCAATTCCGAAGAGGAGGGGGAGGATTCCCCTTCAAGAGGGGCACCTCCTCCAGTGGCGTAGCTACGAGGGGCTGCGGGCATGGCTGTAGCTGCGAGGGGCACGAGTTTTTGGCCAAAAATTCAAAAGTAGACCCCTTCCAAAAGTTGGATCTAGCTAAGCCCTTGCCTCCCCCACCAAGGCTTTCCACTTTTTTTGATAGGACGAAGATGGTAAAATGTATTAACAAACTCCTTTTTACTATTTCCTATTAGTAATGAATATAAAGAGGAAAAAGAATGCCGGAATTCATTATTCTGCAAATTATTCGCGGCTCTTTTCAAGCTTTTCAACACCCTTTTTTATTCCAGTAAAGCTCTTTTTATGAGACAACTATTGATTCTTTCATTACCTAGCATGCGAAACAAACAAAATAAAGTAATGAGTTTATAACGGAAAATTCGAAAAATAACTTTCAGATGCATAAAAAGAGAAAAAAAAGAAATTTTATTTAACCCGTATTTGTCCCTAAATCGTACAAGAGGGCTGGTTGAAAATGCCCTGGGGATTTTCTATGCAAGAAATCAATTGCGCGCATTCCCAAACCCTGTAAATGCTTTCCTGACCCTGATTTAGAGTAGGGGTCGGTGTATTGAAGCGAAAATCGGAAATCCGTAAATGAGGGCTAGTCCTGCAGAATCGGTCTAGAGGATTTTATTGCTCAAAAAACACGAATCCGAGAGATTTGAGTCTCTCCGAGTTCAATCTGATCGTTTATAAGTAATTTTTCAGGGGTATCCCATTAGTCAAAATTGGTAAAAAAAATTAGTCAAAAAAAAATAGGGTACCCCTAATAAAAGTGCTTATAAACGATTAGATTGAATGCAGAGGGACTCAAATCACTCGGATTCGTGTTTTTCGACCAAGAGAACCCCCTAGACATCAAAACTGCAGGACTAGCCCTCATTTACTGGTTTTCCGATTTTCTTCAATACACCAACCCCTACCCTAAATCAGGGTCAAGTAAGGGTTTTCAAACTTCGAGAATGTGCGCAATCGATACCTCGCATATGAAAATCTCCAGGGGAGCATGATTTAACTGAAATTTGATTGAGTTAGGGGTTCTAAAACATCGTGTAGAAAAATCTACGTGGGCATTAACGTGTTAAAAAAGATTTTTTAGTCCATATAAAAGATTCAAAAGTTTGACTAAAAGTTTTTACGAAAAAGCTTCAATTTTCACGGAATCAAACGCTTTTGAAAATATGCTAGCGGTGAATAATAAACTAGGTGCAAGTGTCGGTACATCCGCTATATACGAATTATAAATAATTTTTCGCGTTTAGCACGCATGAACGGATTTTTGAAAAAAGCTGTCAAAGTAATGACCATTTTTGGAAGTAAAAAAGTTCAAAATATGTTGGCGAAAAATTTTTTAGCGTTCAAAAAATATTTTAACTGATCAGAAAAAATGTAAAAAAACTTTTTTGCCTCAAGAAAAACTCTTTGTAAGCAGATTGACTAAAAAGGAGAAGATTTTTGCTGAAAATTAACCTCAAACGTCAAACGTGCCGAAAGTTTCGAATAAACAACTCGCATTTTTCCTTGTTAGAGCCGCGAGGAAGCGACACATGACAATGAGTTTCGCTAAGATGGGATTAGTTTTCTACGAATGAATATTTAACGAAGAAAAAAGCTGGAAGATTTTATAGGTTTTAAGGAAATGTGAAAAAATGCTTATAGAAGTGATGTTATGAAGGGGTTCAGGGTCCCCCCTCACGACTCTTCTCTCTACTAGTGCCGTATGGAGAAGGGTCGGCCCGGAATGTTGTATGTAGAAGGGTTGACTAAGGGAAGAGACGTATTTTTTGACTGCATCGAATTCATAAGGAGGTACCTTTTTGGGTAGATTTTTCATTGGCCTAACAAAATTTGTGGGTGGGGGAGGACTAGGAGTTTTAAAGGCTTGATCGAAAAAAACATATACAGGAATTTTTTCTGTTTCCAATACATTATCAATTAGTTATCATCTATATTAATTTTGGGTGAAATCTCATATCGTGCCGTTGTGGCCTAATGGAGAAGGCGTCGGTCTCCTAAACCGAAGATTGCGGGTTCGAGTCCCGCCAATGGCCAATATTTTTTGCTTTTTGAAACTATTTTACAACGTTTTTCACAGAGAGATTTAATAAAAAGTGCCGGTTACATAGCAAAGTGCGAAGTGGCGCCAACTGCACGCATAAGTCGGGGGTTCAATCCCGGAGGTCGAAATCCGAAATATCATAATTCAAGATTTCATCATACAAACTACAACCGCTGAAATAGACTAATTCAAGAGTTTTTGTAGTTTGTATGATGAAATCTTGAATTATGATATTTCGGATTTCGACCTCCGGGATTGAACCCCCGACTTATGCGTGCAGTTGGCGCCACTTCGCACTTTGCTATGTAACCGGCACTTTTTATTAAATCTCTCTGTGAAAAACGTTGTAAAATAGTTTCAAAAAGCAAAAAATATTGGCCATTGGCGGGACTCGAACCCGCAATCTTCGGTTTAGGAGACCGACGCCTTCTCCATTAGGCCACAACGGCACGATATGAGATTTCACCCAAAATTAATATAGATGATAACTAATTGATAATGTATTGGAAACAGAAAAAATTCCTGTATATGTTTTTTTCGATCAAGCCTTTAAAACTCCTAGTCCTCCCCCACCCACAAATTTTGGTAGGCCAATGAAAAATCTACTCCAAATGATTTCGATGCAGTCAAAAAATTGAGTCCCTTAGCCAACCTTTCTCCATAGATTATATCCCACAATCTATGGAGAAAGGTTGACTAAGGGACGAGACGCATTTTTTGACTGTATCGAAATCATAAGGAGGTACCTTTTATAGTCTACTCTTGATAAGCCGTCATCCCTGTGACCGAGGTGGCGACTTATCATCGAAAAGCGTTCCAGGGGAGCGGATTCTGGGTAAAAGCTTATAAAGGGTGGCGACTTAATGAGAGTCGAAGGTAGTATATTTTTAGAAGGGTCTAGCAATACTAAAACACCAGCTCCATTATTTCTTAAACATGGCCCTATTGTTGAAAACCTCTATAAACTTGTTCAAATCCGGAACAAACTAGTCATCGGGTCGAACAAAACATTTTCTCCTTCGACCGCTGACCAAAAATAGTCGAACAGATAATTAGCCCACGGTGGACTGGGTGTCCACAAAAAGGGCGTCAAAACTATTGTTCTCGATGAGGTGCACTCAACATGGGAATAACACACTTTCTATTGAAAGCGAAGGTCGAGTCTAAAAGCATGGACCGGAAAAGAGACGTGTCCAAAATAAAGACTAACATAGAAGCGAAATTTGACCCCTACGAAAGGCTATTCAATATAAGATTATGCAACTATACACATTCTTTGTAATGAGGTGGACAATTTGGTATAGTAAAATAGTGGGAAAAGGTATAGGGCCCCACATAATATTGGATATATAATTTTTGCCTTAGCGGCCAAATTAAAAAAAGAGAAATCAGATTTGACTCAAAGCCTAAAATCCTAGGTCAAAGGTCGGTCATTGTCCGGATAATCCCTTAAATAGTATAGACGAAACGTTCACAAAAGATCATACTCCTCTATTGTTCAAAAAACATCTAAACGACCTTTAAAAAGTCAAAAATACCCCAAATTTGATGTAATTATCTTAAAAAAATGGAAACGCCCTTTCTAATTTAAGATTTAACAAATTATCCAAAGAAAAAAACTAATTTGTGAAAAAACATTTTAAATTTGATAAAATTTTGACTATGGCCTAGCAAAGTTATTGAAAAATGACATCGTGACAANAAAAAAACTAATTTGTGAAAAAACATTTTAAATTTGATAAAATTTTGACTATGGCCTAGCAAAGTTATTGAAAAATGACATCGTGACAAGCCGGAAATTTGAGTAAACTTCGCTAAACTTCAAAGCCTTTTGTTGAAATTCTTGCCTTGAGCAAATCTTCAAAAAGCGTCAGTTGCCTAAGCTTTTTGACCACTTTCTGATTGACGTTCAACAAGTTATAATTTTATAAATGTTCAAAATTTAAACAAAAATTGTTAATCCCTACCATACTAACTTTTATATAATATAATAAAACAGTTATAAAAAATCAAGATTTGAATAAAAAGCCAAAAATTGGAAAAAAATTTCATACCCACTTGACTTAGCAAATCAAGTACCCAATAAGAGTTTTTCCATTAATGAAAAATGCAAATGAGCTGCGGCATATTTGAATTTTTTTCAAACACAAAAGACAAATGCAACATTCTTAACTCATGAGAACGGAAGCTGGGAAATCGGAAAAAAACAATAGACGCAAATTGAGTCGTGTCATTTTGTGTCAAAACTTGTTTGAAAAGAAAGCGTTATTTTTGGGTACCTCTTAAGAGGGGATGCCTCAAAAAGTCGCATTTGAGAAGGGCACAGCAAAAAAGGGAGCTCTTATACCCCCATTAAACATGGTCAAANAACTTGTTTGAAAAGAAAGCGTTATTTTTGGGTACCTCTTAAGAGGGGATGCCTCAAAAAGTCGCATTTGAGAAGGGCACAGCAAAAAAGGGAGCTCTTATACCCCCATTAAACATGGTCAAAAAATTTTATTTTTCGAAATTTTTTCAAAAATGACTATTAGGAGTAATTTTATGCGAATTTTTCAATTTTAGACCACATTCAATGAGGTATAAGAGCCGAGATAGCTTCCAAAAAAGTTTTTTCGTTTTCTTTGAAACCAAAGTATACCCCCGTTTTTGGAGTCACTAAGCACGAAATACGTCCCGGGATATTGACCTTATATACCCAAATTCCTCTAACCAGGCAGACAATCAGGATATAGTCTCGGTGGAGATCAAAATTGAAATTTTTGGGTAACATGGGGGCATTAGGATTTTAAAATTTTTTCGATTTCTAGGTGTTCAACTGCCCCCATTGATCCTCATGCTATGTGCAGGGTGGCCAGATTTTGAAATTCGCATAAAGATCGAGTTCAAGTTGGGCCATCGAATTCTCAAAAAATGCCTTCACAAACTCTCTGCTGAAAAAATTTCAGCAGGGATTTGTGAAGGAACTTTTTGAAAATTTGACGTTTTCTCGGTCCAACTTGAACTCAAAATCTGACCGCCCTGTCTATGTGCCTGCCCCTAGCTATAGAGCTTTATAAGTAGTCATATCTTAAAGCGCATGAGGGTCCCAAAAAAGATACACCTTTGTGATTTTTAGGACCCGGAATTTTTTCTTCTAAAAATGACCCCTCTGTTGGTAATTTTATAATGGAATCGATTGACGCATTATCGAACTCTGAAAATCTCGCATAAAAATAAACTTAGAAAAGTGAAAAAATGCGAATAATGACAATCTTTCGTCAAAAACTCAATTTTTTCACTGAATCAAGAAGCATTTTCAGGATTTGGGAATGCGCGCAATCGATTTTCCGTATAAAGTTACTCAAGAAGCAGGCACGTAGAGGGGCAAGGGGGTCCATAAACCCCCCTCGAAATCGGAAAAATGAAAATGTTTTCCTAATGGACAAGGGGTAAAAACTCTAACATAAGAGGGACCAAGTGCGTTGTCGGACAGTTGGTCGACCGGACAGGGGGCCTTAGGCTTAGGCCTAGGCCTTGGGCTTAGGCCTTAGGCTTCGGACTTAGGCTTAGGCTTCGGTCTTAGGCTTCGGACTTAGGCTTTAAGCTTAGGCCTTAAGCCTAGGCATTAGGCTTAGGCCCGAGTCGACCAACTGTCCGGTCGGCCAAGTGTCCGGTCGACCAACTGTCTGGTATTCGATCAAGTGATATAGACCCCCTTTCCGAAACTGAATTCTCACTACGAGCCTGCCAAGAGGGGTCTTTTAAAAAAAAATATGGGCCCCAATAAATCATAAAAGTTTTTTGGGCCACCCTGTAAATTCTTAAATTTGATCACCAACAGTTTTGACCACCAAAAGTACACGCAAAATTAACAAACGATTGAAAATTGTTTAAGACTGTTTACTATTTGTACACTTAGAATTAACTGCAAAATGAATGTATGAGGAAGATTTCGCGCAGCGCTACATCAGCTTAGCCAATATTTACGGAATATTTACCCAATACACAAACTTGTTACTAAAATTGCTTCTTATTTGACATATCTTGTGACCCTCCATAATGTAATTAGTCATAAGAATTTCGAAAAACTCTCTTGCATAAATTTTTGAACTTACTTTGAAGTTTTGCCATTTTGTCAATATTATACAAAAATTCTTCAATTGCCAAAAATTTTTAGCTCAAAATAAAAATTCCATAAATTTTCTAAAAATACTATAAATTGCAACATACAACAAGCAACATTTAACATTTAACACCCTATAAATAATGAAAAATTAAGTGTCGGAAAGAAAAATGGCCCCTTGGCTTTGTGTTCGGCCAATTGAGAGTCAATAGATGGGATAATAAATGAGCTGCTTGGATCGAGAATTTGTATGTACGAGCATAGTAGATAAGTGAGGACCAATACCACCAGCATAGACACACACATTCTCCCTGTCGCTTTCAGTTCGCCGCAGGGCGCATGACAGCTTGGGGACGGATCCGGCCAAAGGGAATAAAAGATTAGGCGAATCTCGGATTGCTAACGGAAAAAAGAGCATAATTTTTTGGCATAAACCACTTGGGTTGATTACGAGGGGACAGATTTGTCAGTTTTTGAAAAATGATTTTCATGTCGAGGAATTTTATTAGAGTTCCAATAAATGGGGTAAAAAATAAAAATTATTAGGGCTACCTATTGGGAGGGGAGTCCTTATTTATGTTATGGTACTCTGGGCACGGTGCCCCCCCCCCGAAATCGAGAAAATGAAAATTTTTTCCTTATGATTGCACTATTGACCCCCGTTCCGCAAAATTTTTAAAAATTGGACCTCTTATCCACCTATGAGGATGATGAAGGATGGAAACTTGGAGGGGGCAAAGGAAGTATACCTAAGAGATAAAAGGAGGGGGATTCACCTCCTCCACATGCAGCTTAAAATCCTGCCACAAATTGTATTAAAATAAAAATCGATCCAAAATACAAAAATCTCCAAAATAAACTATAGTTAGACTATTGAATTGCGCAGTCTCCAGGTTGACTGGTTGGCATTTGTTGTCATACTTGCTGTGCGCTCATGCAGAAAATAATTTGATGTGACAAAGAGATACGGAATTTCCATTAAGTGCCACATTGATTTGATCGAATTAAGAGTTATTTTAAATGTATCATGGGAAATAAAATTTGTTTATAAAAAATTATTCTCTTTCTTAAAAAATTCAATAGAAAGTGATCTTAAACGCTTTCAAGCAGAAAATTACTTTTTGCAAAAAAATATAAAGATGGTTTGTACAATCAAGTTATCTAATTCTTCGTTTCAAAAAACTTTATTTTTTATATCAGTGGACTTCACGAAGAATCTGCTCACTTTTCAAACAAGGTCACTATCGCATCGGACCTTCTTTCCCATAAAATTAATTTTCAACAACGTGTTCACTTTTGTTGGCAACGTGAGATGAAAATCGGAAGGCTTGGCCAGTGAGTGAAAAAAGTAAAATTTATGATGACCAAAACTGGAATTGTATTTTTGAACCATATTTAATTGAAATGGATTTTGGGTATAAGGACAAAAGGTTAAACCAAAGGTATCAATTCCACCAAGCTTCTATATATTCTTAATAGGCTATCTTGTATACGAGGTACACTAAGAAAAATGAAAACACTGTTTTTTCTAGTGCTTGTGGCTGTTGGTATATGGCTAGTTGATGATTAATGGTATGATTTTTGTTAAAAAATCAAACAATTCATTAAAAACTGACTTATTTTTACATTTTAGCAGCTGCGGCGGATGCGGCGATTGTGGAGGTGGTGGAGGTGGGTGCGGCGGAGGCTGTGGAGAAGGTGGTAGTGGCTGCGGTGGTGGTAGAGGCTGTGGCGGTTGCGGAGGCAAATGCGGTGGTCATGGTGGTAGCTGTGGAGGCGGTGGAGGATCCACCTGAGTTTTATCAAAATTGGTTCTTTACGCGGTGGCGGAGGCTGTGGTGGAGGAGGATGTGACGGAGATGTGGAGGAAATGGTGGAGGTTATAGTGGCGGTGGAGGTGGGTACGGTGGTAGCTGTGGCCACAAACGACGTGACACCGGATTTATTGGATGGTTGGCCAAGCGTCATTTAGGTTTAGGCGCGCCTAGATCATGAAGCAAGCTATAAAATGCAGTTCTAAAAATAAATTTATTAACATAAATATCATATGTGTACAGAAACTGGAATAAATAATTATGTTAAATGTTATTTTGGATGAATATGANGATGGTTGGCCAAGCGTCATTTAGGTTTAGGCGCGCCTAGATCATGAAGCAAGCTATAAAATGCAGTTCTAAAAATAAATTTATTAACATAAATATCATATGTGTACAGAAACTGGAATAAATAATTATGTTAAATGTTATTTTGGATGAATATGAATTATGGAGCACTGCGCTTGGCCAACCATTTGATAAGTCCAGTGTCGCGGCGTTTGCGGCCACATCCGCAGCCGCCACCACCTCCGCCGCATCCACCACCTCCTCCACCACAGCCTCCTCCACCTCTTCCTCCGCAGCCTCCACCTCCGCCGCCACATCCACCACCTCCGCCGCATCCACTACCTCCTCCACCACAACCTCCTCCACCTCCTCCACATCCACCACCGCCACCACATCCACCACCTCCGCCGCATCCACCACCTCCTCCACCACAACCTCCTCCACTTCCTCCGCAGCCTCCACCTCCGCCGCATCCACCACCGCCTCCACCACAACCTCCTCCTCCACCACCACCTAAATATAACATTTATTTGAAAATATAAAATTATTCATTGCCTCCACATCCTCCTCCACCGCCGCCGCTCATGCCGCCACCACCTCCACCACCACATGAAATAGTCAAGGTGATAGATCCTCCACCACCACCACTTCCTCCTCCTCCACCACAACCTCCTCCGCCGCCTCCTCCTCCACAGCCACCACCGCCTCCTCCACAGCCTCCACCTCCACCGCATCCACCACCGCCTCCTCCACAACCTCCACCGCCTCCACCACATCCGCTAAAATATATAAATAAATCCATAGGTGGGCAGAGGGGTTGTCAATTTCCCAATTTCTGTGTGATTGGGGGAATTGGCCACTTTTGTTTGAGGGAGGGCTCGACGACCAAAAAATGCCCTAATTTTTTCAAGTTAAAATTGTGCAACAAGATAAAATTGTACAAATGTTTTATCAACCAAAAAACGTCGCCGCACTTGCGCCGGTTTTTGGGCCGGTCCTTAGCGGATGGGGATGCCAAAGGATAACCCCTGCATAAGTCGTTTTTAATTAANGCTCGACGACCAAAAAATGCCCTAATTTTTTCAAGTTAAAATTGTGCAACAAGATAAAATTGTACAAATGTTTTATCAACCAAAAAACGTCGCCGCACTTGCGCCGGTTTTTGGGCCGGTCCTTAGCGGATGGGGATGCCAATTGATAACCCCTGCATAAGTCGTTTTTAATTAAATGTTTGACTTTTTCAAAACAAACTTACCATTGGGCATCGACGATCCAGATACCAACAGCCACAAGGGCTAGAAACATAACCGTCTTCATCTTCTTTTCGAGTACCTTTTTTACAAGATAAACGATTAAGAATAAATAGAAGACTGGTGAAACTGATACCTTTATCTTGATCTTTCCCCCTTATATACCCAAAATCTGTTGCAAACAAGCATGGTTCAGATATGCAAATCCAGTTTTGGGTCATATCGAATTTCACTTTTTCGACTTATTGGACAAGCTTGGTTGATTCTCTCACGTTGGAAAACAAAAGTGACATATTGGTGAAAAAAAATTTCATGGAAAGTAGATTCGTTCATGATCTAATGACCTTTTTTTGAAGATGAGCAGGTTCTCATGAAGACAAATGTCAAAAATATGAAGTTTTTTTGGAAAAAGAAAAACACAACTTGATTTTGCACGCCATCTTTTTCATATATTCGCTTACTATTGTAATACTGACTTCTAGGTTTCTTCCTTCCGGATTTATTCAACCACAAATCTATATTTTCCAATTGGATTAACTTGGTTATTTTAGTGGCGTCGCGACAGTTGAGGACGAGCACTTGAGGATGAGACATTTGAGGATGGCTATTTAAGGACGGACATTTGAGGATGGGACATTTGAGGATGGCCATTTGTAAACGGGTCATTGGAGGACGGAACATTTGAGGAACAAAGGTGGGATATGTTTTTTAGGTCCTAAATAACACCCATCCTCAAATATTCCGCCCTCAAATGCCCCGTTTACAAATGGCCGTCCTCAAATGTCTTATCTTCAAATGTCCGTTCTCAAGTGCCCGTCCTTAAGTGTCAAGTCCTCAAATAGGCATCCTCAAATGTCTCATCCTCAAGTGCCCGTCCTCAACTGTCGCCACGCNTTTGTCCTCAAGTGCCCGTCCTTAAGTGTCAAGTCCTCAAATAGGCATCCTCAAATGTCTCATCCTCAAGTGCCCGTCCTCAACTGTCGCCACGCCATTTTAGTTCGAACTTCCTGCAGCACTAAGCAAACTGAGTATGAAACATGAAAATTGGGTCCAAAAGAAACACATTGGTGTATTTGAAGTCGTGTGAAACCTTAAATGTCCATTTTGGCCTCTAGGCAAATAGGGCATTTCTGAAGTTTTTTACACTTTAGTTTGAGCATATCTTTTAATGTATAAATCCAATTTCGTTGATCTTGGTGTCTTTGGAAAGATGAAAACACGAGTTACAACTTTCATATAGTGTGTGAGGTCATGTAATATAAAAATGGTCAAATAGCGCCGACCAGAAGCACTATTTGAGCGCCGAAGGCGTGTTGGTATAGGAACTAGGGATATTTTGGTGAAAATTAAAAACTTGGCAAAATTTGAAAGAAATCGAGCAATAATCGTAATCCTGCCTCTTTTTTGGGACACACTGATTGTAAAAAAATGATAAAACGAACAATGATGCAATATTTTGCAACCTACCCATACATTCAATATTTGTTAGTCATAACATATTTTAGAGCCTGAATATTTGTCAACAGTGTAGCACAATGGTAGTGCATTAGGCTCATTCCCTAAAGAATGTGGTTCGATTCCACTCACTGTTAATTTCTTTTTGCCATTAATATTTTTATTAAAAGCATTTTTTGATTGAAAAGACAATTGATTGAACTTATTTATCAAAAAGAAAATTCTCATTTCGTAAACCTTGGCATTTTTATGAATAAAAAACTCGAACAAGGGAAAATCGCCTAGATTGAAATTCAAACAAGACAAATCACCTAGAATGAAATTCAAACAAGGGAAAATCATTTTATACTATTTATTCTATGTGATTTTCTCTTATTCGAGTTTCATCCTAGGTAAATCTACCACATTTGAATTTCATTCTAGGTGATTTGTTTGAAATTTCAATCTAGGCAATTTTCCCTTGTTCGAGTTTCTTCACCTTAACAAAATGTTAGAAATTTAATTTTTGTATGAAAATACAGAGCTTTAGCCCCTCTAACACATGCAAAAAACCGTATATAAAAATGATTTAACGATGGCGAGATATTTGACTTTGAAGTTGATAGTAAAAAAATGAGGCAAAAAAAATGACGCACTCGGGAATCGAACTCTCGACCTTCTGGCTGCTAGTCTAATGCGCTAACCACTACACTATGTGGTCGATTTTCTTCACCTTACCACTACACCATGTGGTGATGGTGTAGTGGTTAGCGCGTTAGACGAGCAGCCAGAAGGTCGAGGGTTCGATTCCCGGGTGCGTCGTTTGTTTTTGCCTCATTTTTTGACTATCAACTTCAAAATCAAATATCTCGCCACTGTTAAATAATTTTTATATACGG
>OZJO01009915.1:0-17377 GCA_900406225.1 Acrobeloides nanus
AAAATTTTTGAAACTGCTCCTTTACCCCTTCCCCGCAAATTTTTGGAAAATATGGAACCCCTCTGCCCAGGTATGATCATAGTGGAAACTCTTTCAGAAAAAATTGATCGGTAGGACAGACAGGGCAGGCAGGACAAACGGATGATGGAATTTCTAATGCTTACTTGTAAATTTGAAAATTGAAAGTTTTTGAATGTCATTTTCAATACCATTTGCCTGTCCTTCTTCAAAAATGAGAAAATCCGAACTCGTTCCACCAAAACGAAAATACAGAGGTCCTAAGGCTTTGGCAAGTGGTAGTATGAAACTAAAATGTAAAATTTTTTATAAACATGGAAAAGAATTACGTAAAGTTTAGTGTTTTTGACGAATACTTATACATGTCCAAACTGACGCTAAGAAATTTTTCTGGAATAGTGCGGACAGGGGAGCTTGTATTAATATAGGCATTAAAATTTACTGCTGTGACAGAATGCGTGAGTAAAATTGTGTATAAAAAGAATTTTCCAAAGAAAAATATACCCATCATTGTTCACTTCTGAAAAAGTTATTTGATGTAATTTTTAAATAAGGTAAATGATATGAAGAGGTTCAAGATACTTTCAAAGTATAAAGCAACTGAAGAAAGAAAGAAAAATCGTGATAGCCACATGTATGTTCCGGATTTTTTCCTTTAACCAACAATAATAAAACTAAAGAAGTATATGATTATTGCATGAATACATTATCATCAAAAAATTCTTTAGATTATTTCAGCTGATAAAATTTATATGATAATTAAGTCTATTTTAAAGAAAAGTCTGAATCCAGAGTACATGCAGCATTGGCATCCAAGTAAAGTTTTGCTTCACTCTGAGTAAAATCAACTTCATTCCGAGTGAAGTGATGTTTTAGTTCACAAATTTTTTCTTTTTGATAAGTTCGACAGAAATTCAGACAACAAAGAATTTGTAGCTAAAAAATTTTAACTAAAAATTCTTTGTTGTCTAGATTTCTGTCGAACTTATCAGAAAGAAAAAACTTTGTGAACTAAAATATCACTTCAATCGAAGTGAAGTTGATTTCACTCCGTGAAGCAAAAACTTCACTTTGATGACAATGTTGGGTACACGTATATAAGTTAATTTTGAAGTTACTGAACTTGGTGGCGCCTACTTAACGTGACCCTCAGGGCTGAAGTAAAAAGCACCGAAACACACCCCTAGGGGTAAAAAAAGAGCCGGAGAGAAGCCATCTCCTGATTTAAAACCAGATCCCCATAGGAAAAAGTTAATCTGTGTGTCTGGTGGGATATGAATGGTGTGATCTATTGGGAGTTGCTGGATTCAAAGTCCATTCTCACAGCTTCTGTTTACAGTCAACAGCTGGATCGGGTGACTGAAGCAGTGGGAAAAAACGACCCGAGAAGACAACGATAATACTACAGCACGACAACGTCAGACTGCATACGCAAACTTGACTAAAACTAAACTTTAAGAGCTGGGTTGGGAGGTCCTACTCCGCCCAGCTTATAGTCCAGACCTTGCACCATCCGACTACCATCTTTCTGGGATCTGCAACATGAATTGGACAACAGCACTTTGAAAAAGATGAAGATGTCAAAAATTGGCTCAAAAACTATTTTGACCAGAAGCCCCTTATCTTTTTTGAGAGAGGGACCTGAAGTTTGCCTACTAAATGGGCACAAGTCATATATAATAATGGTGAATATTTCGAATAATTGTATAGGGGTCCTATTTTTTTTCTCACCTAAAATATTTTTTCTCTCACCTATATTTTTTTTCTCACCTAAAATATTTTTTTTTCACCTATATTTTTTCGGGAATTATTTTTTTTCTCACCTAAAATATTTTTTCTCGGCAAACATTTTCTCTCTTCCTAAAAATTTTTTCTGCCTAAGCCTAAAGTCTAAGCCTAAAGGCCTAAGCCTAAGGTTTAAGCCTAAGGCCTAAGCCTAAGCCTAAGCCTAAGCCTAGGCCTTAGGCAGAAAAAAATTTTTAGGGAGAAAAAAATAAATTTAGGAAGAGAGAAAATATTTGCCGAAAAAAAATATTTTAGGTGAGAAAAAAAATAATTCCCGAAAAATATAGGCGAGAAAAAAATATTTTAGATGAGAAAAAAATATAGGTGAGAAAAAATATATTTTAGGTGAGAAAAAAAATATAGGTGAGAAAAAAAATATTTTCGGTGAGAAAAAAAATAATTCCCATTGTATAGTACTATATTTAATAAAAATGATTTTCAAAATTGTATCAATACCCAATATTTTGACTTTCATTAATATTTTTTCTAATAAAAAAGTTTATTACATTGCAATGCATTGATTAATATAATCAGTTCGAGATTTTTATAGAAAATTTACATTTTTACAAACACTTGTTTATATGGGCACTGGATCATTCCTTAATCTTACCGTTACATACAATTCTTATCTGTCATTCCTTACCCGGCAAGAAATGTTTGCGTAAGGAAAGACCGGTAAGGATCGACCGTAAGGGTAAGGGATGACCTAGTACCTTAATATGTAAATACAGTGCTTTTTAAATTCGAAAATTTTTTCATTAACTACTGAAAAGTATAATCAAAAATTTTTAGCTTCCTTGATAGAAATTTTTGGAGAAAAATTTTGGATAGAAAAAACTGGATAGATATTTTTTAGTTTAAAAAATTGTTTACAAATCTAAGAGTGAAAATTAGCAAAAGACCGGGTCACTTTCCTCATCAACTTGTATGTCTACTCCTTGAGATTTTGGAAACCAATAATTGTTATTGATTATATTTGGTCTAGGTGTCGGTAAAGACAATTTTCGATGAATCGTCAAATTTCCACAAATTGGACAGTCCATGTCATCTTTTGAATAAATTCCATTCGATAGTGCGGAAGATATCACACTAAAATTTAATTTGGAACTAGTATCGATTAGGTATCTCACTGAACGTGAAATTTTTTGAAAATTTGTTTTCTTTATCTGGAATTGAATCCTCTAGGGAGTAATTTTATGCGCGGAATTCGAATTTCACATTTTCGAGATCTGAAAATCTTGCCCCGAATCAAGAAAAGGCTATGTATTTGACGTAGGGCCACATTTTTGACAAGAATCACATGCCATACATCATATAAATAGCTTTTCTTGATTCGGGGAAAGATTTCCAGGTCTCAGAAATGTGAAATTCGGATTCCCCGCATAAAATTTCACCTGGAGGAGTCAATTCCAGATGATAAAAAAAATTTTTCGAAAAATTTCATGTTCAGTGAGATATCTAATCGATACTAGTTCCTTTAATTTTTGTTTAATGACATAAATTTTTTTAATATACCTCATTTGAGTATAAGCCCTTGATCGATTTTCGTACCAAACGTGCACTTGTTTGGTAAAATTTTCGATTTCTTTATCTTCCATTTTGCTAGCCGACCGAACGATGTTTGATCGGCCTAAATTTTTCCGGTTTTTACTATTGATAAGAAGATTTCTTAAGATTGACGATTCCAAATGCTCCCATCTAAAATACAAATTCTATATTTTATAATATAAATTGTTTTAGGAAACGATTAAGAAAAGTTGAGAGCTCGTCTACATGAGAGGGCCACCCAAGTAATTTTTTTTCAAAAATTTTTTTTCCGATTTTCTTCTAAAAATTGACTTTTTAGGGTAATTTCTAGGCGAAAAATCGATTGCGCACATTTTCGGGGCATGAAAAATTAAGCTTGACCCTGAAAATCAGGGTGGGACTGCGTTTCAACGAGAAATTTTTTTCAGCGTTGCGGTAGAAACATAATTTTTCAAGGACGATGGTCAAGGATGCATTTTGACGCTTTGGGGATGCGCTGAATCGATTTCTCGCATAAAATAACCCTTAGTACGATGATTTTAGAAGAAAAATCCAAAATTTTCATATTTTCGCTTCAATACACATATCTATTTCCCTGAATCAGGGTCAAGGAAGCATTTTCACTCTTCGGGAATGCGCGCAATCGATTTTTCGCCTAGAAATTATCCTAAAAAGTCGGTTTTTAGAAGAAAATCGGAAATTTTTTTTGGAAAATCACGTAGGTGGCCCCCCACATGTAGACGAACTCCAAAAGTAGCTTCGTTGTCATTTTGAATATATTCGAGGGAGCTAGTTCACTATTTGTGTGAAACTTATCATGGTCCAAAATTTAAAAAAATTTCTTTAAAATCAACTGAAAAATTTTCATTTAGGGTTTTTTAGTCGATGAACACGTTACTGATGCTATTTTTGCGTGAAAATCTAGAAAAAATGCCGTGAAAATTCAAAAAACTTGATAGCCTATCATTTCACGTTACCCTGAGTGCTCCAGGGAGGCGATCCCTGAAGCACTCCGGGTAACGCGAGGCATTTTTTCTATGTTTTCACGCAAAAATAACATCAACAACATGTTCCTCAACTAAAAAACCCTAAATAGAAGTTTTTCAGTTAATTTTAAAGGGGGTACACACCCAGTACGCTTCTCGAAAAAATTTTTCTCTCCAAATTGGCTAATTTTTGGTACTCGGAGGGGGGGGGGGAGTTTCGAGCACAAGAAAACGATTGGCGCAAGTCTCGAGTTCCGAAAAATTTTCATGACCTCTATCGGAGTACCCCATTTTCGAAAACCCCCAAGTACCAAAAATCAGCTAATTTGGAGCCAAAGTAAAAAAGTTGAAAAAATTGATTTTTTTAATAGGAAAATTTTTTCGAAACTCAGGACTTGCGCCAATCGATTTCTCGTGCCCGAAAACCCCCGAGTACCAAAAATTAGCCAATTTGGAGAAAAAAATTTTTTTCGAGAAGCGTACTGGTACCCCTTTAAAGAAAAATTTTTGAATTTTAAACCATGATAAGTGCCACACAAATAGTGAACTAGCCTCTATTCAAGAATTATAAATTTACTGAGTGCGAATCCAGTGATGACCATGTCTCCCTAGAAGGACTTCCATCCCAGACATGGTATAATCAACGGTTTTTTCATAACATGTTTGTAGCATGGTTTTTTCTATCAGTGATTTCCTTTCCACCTTTAGCAAATTTGCTATTGGTTTTAAAGCAATGCCCTAAAAGAGATATTTGTAAAATATACATATCCAAACAAACCTGTAAAAACACTGTAAAATAAATAACTACGATACATGTAGTTATAAACAAATCTTTTGCTTCTAATTCATTTGGTAATGCTACTGCAAGACCATAGGCTATGGCACCTCTTAACCCACCAAAGACCATAATAAAAATGTCTACTTTGTTGAATTTTTTGACCCTATTCTTATTGAGGATGTAACAAAGAGTGCATATGCCTAAAAAGAAAAAATGAAATTAAAAGACATGCTCCAGGGGCCAATTGCTCACAATGAAATGTGAGAAGTAGAAAATGGAAAGTAGGGAGTGTAAAGTGGGTCAAAATCCACTGAAAATTAAACTTTCTACTTTCAAAAAAACGAAAAGTGGAAAATTTTCATTTCCACTTTCTACTTTTCACTTCCCAAATTCCAAAAATTTGTTCTGCAATTTTTGGAGATCCTCCCAAACAACTTTGGAAAGTGAACCTTTCCACTTTCTACTTTCCATTTTTTGGAAAGTAGAAAGTTGGGTACTAGTGAACAACGGCCCCATGATGAGAAATGCCAAAAAGGCCGCGATTTTTACGGCCAAAAATTGGCGGCTCTGGCCTGGTCTATATTTTTATGGCGAAACTGTATAGAGACCGGAGTAGGCCCGGCTCATCCATCCTGCCTAAGCCTCAATGAACTCGGGATATAGATTCCTTGGTCTCAGTTTTCGACTCAGTTTTGGCTTCATGTCTCTCATTAGACCCATACCCAAGGATTTTGAATTCTTTTTGTGCTGTTTGAGGTCATTTTGAGATCGATAACTCTGTTTGAGCCCTTTATAAATTCAAAAATTTTTAACCTAAAGCTCTATATAATAAACAAAATATGACGGTTAAGAAAATAAATGCTGTATCCCAATGATGTCTAGCAGAAACTGTAGAAAGTCCAAGGAAGATAAAGATAATTGTTTCGGATATCAAAGATAGAATCTAAATTTTGGTTATTTTTAATATAACTTTTTAGTGTTACCTTAGTTATATGCTGGACTGACTTAAAAGTATCTTTTGTAAGATTTTCTCGAATGTAAGGCCTTATAGCAACACCACAAAATACAATCCTAAAAATATTCCTGATACAATTTCAGGGTTAAGTTACCCTAGGATAGAAGATAATCCAGTTAGTTCACAAATCCAGTAAGAGCAAAACGAAAGCAAAACTACTATGACGGGATTTACTATTGGCACGTTTGAAGTGAACCTGAATTTTGTTTTGAGATTATAGAAATAGTTAGGGGCCATACATGGGCAAGCAGGGGGATATTGGGCCCCAAAATACGAATTGGTCCCAAAGGTTACTGTCGACCAAAAAAAACGTCGACAGGCGAAAAAGTCGAAATACGAATTTGTATACGAATTTTTTTGGACCGTACGAATTGGAAATACGAAATCGTAGATAAATACGAATTCGTATATATGTTTTGGACGTATTGCCGTCAAAATACGAACTGGTCCATTAATTTTTCCCCCGATACGACGAATTAGGAGGGGGTACAGTACCCCCTTGCCCAAGTATGTTAGGGGCTATTTATACTTCAGTCGCGGGCTCAGCGACTGACCCCTTCTGGAATAAGAAAGTTATCGCAAGCTAGGAACATTAGTAGAATCCACTTAGAAACCTCCAAAAAATTGGCTTGCGACAACTTTTGTCATAGGGGGTCAATCGCGGGCAGTCGCGGCGCTTGCGACTTGAAGTATAGAGAGGCTCTTATACTTTGTTAAAAAGCTAGCAACAAAAGCACTAATAACACCAATAATTATACCACCAAAGGCAACAACGAAGAAGCTTATAAAACCTAGTATATAATCTCTGGTTATAATATTGCTGCTTCCAATATCAACAAAAGTTAACAGCATTCTATACAAGACCTAAAAATTCGAATTTTTAATACATAAATGAACTAAATAGAATGTCAGAAGAACAAACAAAATTGGTTTGTGCACATAAACCCTCATCATTGATGAGGGTTGATTGGGGATGTGGAGTTTCATCTACTCACAAGGGAACCGCAAGTTCTGACACACTCAGATTCAAAAACTGCCTGACCTGCGGTCAAAATTGAAAACTTCCTTCGGATTCGTGTTCCTCATACCAGAAAACCCCCCGAGTATAAAAAACTAGCCAATTTGGAGAACTTTTAAAAAAATCGATTTTTCCCCAAGTGGTAAAAAATATAAAAATTTGTTGTCTCCAATTTCGATCGTCTTCTATCATCGTCCCCTACAACTTTTGCAATGGCATTTGGGTTTAAATCTATCGTTCCCGAAAGTTTTTGAATCCGAGCTTGTTAGAACTTGCGGTTCCCTTGTCATTCCCCTGTATGATTTAGGCATACACAATAACGGGGCGAACAAGAATGGGACACAAAAACGGGACGACAATAGCGGAACGATCGAACGGGGACGATTTTTTCTTCAGATCTCAACTCCTTTAAGGAGTTTCTAGATAGTGTAAAAGACTTTTTTCTCAACTTTTTATTCCGAGTAAAAAAGTCTTTGATACGTATCAAAATTCCTTTTAGGAACTGAGATCTGAAGTCATCCCGTTTTTGTCTCTCGTTCTTGTCATCCCGTTTTTGTGTTATTTGAACGATAGTTCCATCCCGTTATTGTTTATGCCATGATTTAAGAGGTCCATACCAAAATTTTTTTCCATAACAATCATTTTTTCACCAAAAATTGTCATTTTCTCGGATTTTTATCTTAACTTTTGACATGAAGTTGGAGATTCTCTACAATATTTAGTACAGATTCTTAAAAACGGCAACTTTTAGGCTGAAAATCTTCAGAAAATTACAATTTTTGGTAAAAATTTGAAAATTTTAAGGGGTGTGTCCCCAGTTTATACTAGCACCCTCTTTCCCTTAACACTCGGATACTTTAATCAATTTTTTTAGAGAACCAAGACAGTTTTTTTCATGCTGATTACAAATATCAAAAAAATTTTTGAGCAAAGTCCCGGATGGGGGCCTTGTAGGGGCCTATATGGGGAGGTCTTGCAAGGCCCTAGTTAGGGGGGGGGCACGTACCCCCTCTCCCAGATCCGATGCTAAAAAAACAAATACAAAAAACATACAACAGAAATGCCATCATTTAGTACAGATTCTCCAAAAACGCTTATATAAAGTAGCTCATTTACATTCATATCTTCAAAAATTACTATAACAGCTACGGGATCTACATCTGCTATTAATGAACCAAATAATAATAGATCTAACAAATTCATATCTACAGCAAAGACTCCAGTTAAACTAACAAGATATAGTGACAAGCCTAAAATTTATTATTCAGTTCTTAATTTTTGTATTGTTTTTTTAAAATTATATTCTTGATCTTTTTTGCTCTTCTGTTTATTGCCATGAAATTTGGATCCAAAAATAATTTTTTATTAACTAAATAAAAATGTTTTCTTTTTGATCCATTTTTTACTTTTTGCAAATTGTAAGTAAACACCCGTGACTTTAAATTTACTGCCTTTTATCAACAGATTATTATCATTCATTTTAAAGGACTTAATGATAGGATTATTTTATTGAACCAATTCTGATTTGTAAAAAACAAGAAAATAATACAGAATTTAGATTTATTGGCCCATTGAGCTCGGCCCCTGCGAGAAAAATAGTTGTGCCTCGATTTAGCGGCCCCCTAGTATCGATCCCTGAAGGGTTGTTTGATGTTTCGAAAGTTGACATTTCGAAACTTTTTTATGTTTTTGAGGATTTCTCCGGAAATACAAAGCCAGTCCTGATAGTTTTGGTGTGGTTAAAAAACTGGATTTCGTAGCAATCGAATGACACCAAAATCATGCTATAACTCTTTCTGGTTGAGGAGTTATTGAATAATTAGTCAAAAATGTCGAAAAAACTGATATTTTTTTTACTAATTATGCAATAGCTCCTTAACCAGAAAGAGTTATGGCATGATTTTGGTGTCATTTGATTGCAAGAAATCCAGCTTTCTAACAACAAAAAAACTATCTAAAATTACCAAAACTATCAAGATTGGCTTTTTATTTTCGGAGAAATCCTCAAAAACATAAAAAAGTTTCGAAACATCAAACGACCCTCTGGGGGCACTCGAGGTTCAACTGTAAAATATTAATTTTCTAGTTCCAGAGGGAAAAAACACATGCATTTAAATTACCTATCATAATAACATTAAATCCAGTATTAATTAAAGCAAAACAAATAAGTGAGCCAATGTTCTCGAAAAAATATCTAGCTGGCATATTGAAACCTAAAAATGAGTATATTTGACTCGAACATGGATATTTTTTGCCCTTAGCCGATTGTTTTGGGAGGGGGTCAAGTTGATGTGCAGATCCGCTCCACCATAGTTATTTAGGGTACCGTTAGTGTTCTATGTTGGTTTAGTTTTCTTGGGTTGAATAGGCAAGGTTGAGTTGCCCGGGTTGAGTTGTTTTGGGTTGAGTGGTCATTATGTTGAGTTATCCTGGGTTGAATAATTCAGATTGTGTTGTCCGGGATAAGTTGTCCCTGGGTTGAGGGGCCACTACGTTGAGTTGTCCTGGATTGCATAGTTCGGTCTGAGTTGTCCCTGGGTTGAGATGGTTTATGGTACCCCGGGGTAGCTATGCCTATGGGTATATAGCAATTCTATTTACTTCCCCTGATTACCTGCATCAAACATCATAGGTGGCAGAATATAAATAAAAAATACTGTTGAGCTTAAATAAAATTCAGATCGATCGACTTCCATGGCTTGTAAGAATAGGGCAATTAAGAGGCCAGCTAACATTTGCATGGCACTTTCAGGGATAACTTCTGGTAGCCTTTTGTAGTAATTGAAAACTAAAAAATAACTCGGTTTTTAAATTTATGGGTATTTAGGAGCAAAAATGCCGGAGATTTAGGAAAAAAATAAGAGAGACTTTTGGGGAGAGTAGATAAGAAAAAATGCCAGCGAGCCTCAGGGGGGGGGAGAATAAAAAACAAAAATGCTGGAGATCTCATTTTTCAAAAAACCGAGATTGAGACGGAGGATACGGGGTGATCGAGACCGAGGGAACAATCTTCGGTTTTCCTCGTTTGGCCTGAAAAATCGATAATCGAGACCAATGATCCTCGATCGAGGCCTCATCTCGGTTCGGTCTCTAGCTCTACCTAAATTTAGGGAAGAATAACTGAATATCCTGCTGCTTTCAATATAATTTTTTTTCTCCCCTCAAGAATATTTTTTCTTACTAATTTTTACTATACAAGCAACCAAAATCCATATCCCAACCGTGATTGGAAACTTCACATCTGTCCAATCCCAACTTAAAACTTCATAATGAATTTGTTCATTTGCAGCATGAGATGATCTAGACCATGCTAGATTTACAAAAAGAAATAATAATAATAATAATAACAATTTTATTCGAGACATTTTTATTTTAAACATGTATAAAACAATAAAAATTCAAAGGGGTGCCAATTTACTATTTCGTAGACAATAAAAGTGTGAAACTGATTAAAGTGTTTGTTTTACGACCCTTCTTGTGAATTGTGTTCATTGGATCCTGTGCGGCAATGATAAGAGTTTCGTCGTCATTGAAAATTTCAGGAACAGCTTGTGAAATTTCAATGACTAATTTAAGACCCACTCCTAATAGGAAAAAGTTTGCCATTTTTGTTCAAATTCGGACAAAAATTGCAATGCTTAGAACAAGAAATTTATTTTAAAAATTCCTCCCTGCGGCGCTGGTTTTTGCACTTCCCCAAATGACCGATTTTTCCCAAAAACATAAAGGAGACTCTTATGTATAGGGATTTTTTAATTTTGGCCCACTGGGGGTACCTCAATAAAGTTATGTGATTTGATCTAAACTGGAAATTTTTATGTAGTTAAACTGCCCCAAGTATTCGTGTCAATGCACAACAAAATTCAAATTTTTTGGTGAAAAATTCCATTTTTAGATTGATTTTTTAAATTTCCATAACACGAATTGCAGCAATTTTTTATAACTCGCCGAGATGAATAAAATGACACAAAAATTATCAAATGTGAAAATGGTTTTGGGTTATTGAAAGAAGACCCTGATTCATGTTTTCGTTTCAATAACCCAAAACCATTTTTAAATTTGATAATTCTGGTGTCATTTTAATCGTCTTGGCGAGTTATAAAAAATTGCTACAATGTTCATATTATGAAAGTTTAAAAAATACATTCTTACTACTGAAAAAAAATTTCATCAAAAACGAGCGAAAAATGACGATTTTAGATGTATTTTTTGAGCTGCAACAACTTATTCTACAACCCAATAGTTCATTTTTGCTTATGTCATAATCACAAAGATCTCAAATATTCATGCCAAAATTATTAACAATTAGAAAAATCACAAGTTTAATCATCATATAGGAGGTATCCTTTTTTATTTTGAAAGGACATTGTAGTATTTAAACCAGCGTTTAATAACACTTTTGCTTATGTCATAGCCACAAGATCTCAAACAATTATATCAAAATTATAATTAGAAAAATTACATATTTAATACTTATATAAGAGACATCTTTTTATTGATATTGAGAGTACGTTGTAGTAAGTTAAGATATTGTATACGTATATTTTTTGATATTAAAAATGAATTTTTATTTATTTGATCACCCCACTTATGAAAGACTGTACAATTGCTCAATGTTAAGTGATCTGGAATGGGAGAAACAAAAAAATCCAAATCTTATAGGAGTGTTTTATCTGATTTTAGCCACCATTTATCAAGTAAGTTTTATTTACTATAAAAAATATGACAAGTTTTTAAAAGAAGCGATCGATATAAGACTGCAGAAATTAAAATGGGGGAGGGGGGGGGGAGACCCCTTCTAAAAAAATGCACATTTTGCAGCTAATAAACTCTTTTGAATCTCCAGTGCATCCAAATGCAGGGACCTCTTTAATATATATTAGAATCTCGTTCCTGCGTTTTATTTTTTAAGAATATCCGGCACCGCAATCCTGGGGTCTATTGTTGTACTTGATTAGTGACAAGTGATTAGTGACAAGTACGTTAAAAAGTGACAAGTTACTTGTCACTTTTTAACGTACTTGTCACTAATCAAGTACAACAATAGACCCCAGCTAACCAAGGGGTTGTAAGGGAGGGACAAGAGGTAAAAAATCGAATTTTCAAAATTGTTTCAAATCAGATGATTTTTTGTACCCAGGGGTTTTCGATATGGAGAACTCGAATCTGAAGGAATTGTGATTTTTTATCACGAAAAAGTTGAGAAAATTGACCGTTATGAAAAATCCGCTTTTTCGTTGTGAAAAGTCTGTTGTGAAATGTCCTAAAACCTTTTCCAATGATTGGCACCAGAAAGTTATTTTTAAAAAATATTTTGTTTGATATTTCTATCTATTTGCATTATGTAAATTTTTTAGCTTTATTCATCTTTGTTAATCTTGTGAATTCATTAGCTAACTTTGGAAAAAATGACCGCTAAGAAAAGTGCAAAGGTAAGTTAGACTAATTCATTTATTTGTAGCCGAGTGAAAAAGATGGGTAAATTTGCAGGTACAATAGCGGTGGGGGACTCCGAATATTTCCCTTAAATCATCAGTTGCCTCCAAAATGAAATTTTCTTCTGGTCATTGGCGTAAGGGGTCATCCATAAATTACGTTTTCAAAAGGGAGAGGGAGGTCAGACGAAAAGTTACGCTCATAATTTTTCCATTAAAAAGGGTTACAAGAGGGGGTAAAAAAATGAGATTTTTGGAAATTAATTTATGGATTATCCCTAACAAGATGCCAGAACGGAGGGAGAAGGTCATAATTATGGAGGGGGAACCTTCTTCATCCAAACCTAAAAAAATTTTATTTTTCGGTGAAGGAAAATGAAAATTTTTTAAAACCTTCCAATTCCCCCTATTTGGACAAAAATTACGACGCTGTATGGCGGTACTGTAGTTAATTTCTTAATAAAAATTCATGTATAGGAAGTGGCTATTGTAAAAGGGTCTTGTAGAAAACGCTAAAATGATCATTGTAAAAAATTTAAATATGTACAAGGTGAGCCAAAAAACCGTATTTTTGCAAAAGATTTTCAAAAATCGAATGAAAATATCCCTTGTAAGTGATTTTTGAAAAAAAATTTCCAAAACACGCAAAAGTACGGTTTTTTGGCTCACCCTGTACATGTGATTAAATTCAAAATGCATGTAACTATGCTTTAAACCAGGAGTGCCAAGTCTGCTGATTTTTCAGAAAAGTACTGATTTTGAGATGTAAAATCTGGCAAAATGCTGATTTTTCAATGTCAAAAATCTCATTTTTGAGATGCGAAATTTTGTCCAATTTGAAAATGAGCACTTTGCTCCTAAAATCTGATTTTTGAAGTATGATTTGCTGATTTTGCACAAATGTTCTTGGCATCCCTGCTTTAAGCTTATTCGAACCATGTTATTGAAATTTTAGGATTCAAATGCGCCGAAGCGCCCGATGTCGGCTTACTTTTTCTTCGTTCAAGATGCGCGTCCACGTTTGACACAACAAGGCTTGAAAGGTCCGGCGCTCTTGAAGGCATCTGGCGTCGAATGGAAGGAATTGAGTCCGCAGCAGAAGGCCAAGTTTGAAGTTCAGGCTAAAGATGCGAAGGCGAAGTATGAGAAAGAAATGGCCGAATATAAAGCAGCGAAATAAACTGAAGAAATGTTGAATTCTGGATCGCCTCACTTCATTTAAAACAATTAACTAAATTTTGTTGTATTTATTTAGAAAATAGACATAAGCTAGTTTTTGATAATAAAAAACGAATGAATTATACAAGGTGTTCCAACAACAAAAACCGCCATCTGATCATTTTTTTGACTCTGATTACTTTTTGTTTATAGAGATTTTTTCAAAATTTCCTTTTGCAACTTGTAAAGCAATCGATTTCTCGCATAAAAATACCCCTGAGTCATTTTGGAGAAAATTTTCGTCAACAAATGACCAAAGGGTGGTTTTTTTGAACTTGAAAATTTTTTAAACACAATATATTTTCTATGATGAGAAAATGAGCTTATGTGTATTTTGGTTGAAGTTATGAATTTTGCCAGATAAGGCGTTGGGTTTATCTTGTTTATAAGTTTTGTTCGAATAAAATTCTTACTTATACGACTTGATTTGAGTGTTTTACTTTGTTATATTTCTTTCGTTGTTGTACAAAAATTGCCATTTTTAACCCAAAAATTGTAATTTTATGAGTATTTTCAGCAATAAACGTATTTTTCAGGAAAAATTTCGCGCCTGTCGACGAAAAATATAATTTTTCATCTAAATTAACTATTTTTCATCTAATTTTTAACCAAAAATGTTCAAATTTTCACCAAAAATCGAGTTTTTCTGAGCATTCTCAGCTTAAAAACAAGCATTTTCAAAAAAATTTTCGCCTGCGGCGCTGCTTTTTGCTTTAAAATGAAGATTTCAACAAAAAAAAAATTTTGTCTTGCGTTAGTCGTTAAAATAAACAAGCGTTTATCAAAAAAATTTTTTTAAATGTCAAAAATAGCGTTTTCATAAGTTTTTTTTGAAAAAATAACTGTACCAACGTGTTCTTATATAAAAATACACATATACAAAATTTTTATCGAATTCGGACACAAGGAAAGCGGTTGGGGATAACTTACGATATCCATTTGTTGCTTAACTTGCCAGATCGGACGGGATGCCGACTTCGGATTTTGAGTTTTTGTCCAGCTTTTATATTAGTTGGAGCTGAAACGGATTATACCTAGAGCCCAATCTTGTGTAAAAGACTTTTTTGACATGTAAAAAATCTTTATACTCTATTTCTAGAGAAAATTTTTCAAAAATTTAAATTTATTTTCTAATATATCACACAAAAAACACAAATACTTTTGCGCAAGTATTTTTTCTTCCACAAAAAATACTTTTTTGCGCGCAAGTACATTTTCTTCAAAAAAAAACTTGGTAAAAATATTTTACTAGCAAGAATCCCTATGCTCATAAATCATCAAGTGAAATCCTCTACTCTGATTCCCAATTTTCTCCAAGCTGTAATCAAGTACGAAGATTTGGCTTCAAATCGGCTAATTTTTTGTACACGGAGGGTTTTTCGGGAGGAAAATTCCATCGAATCCGATGGAATTTTTCAACTTTGACCTCAAGGGGAAAAATTATGCAAATATGAGCTATTTTTGAAAAGTTGAATTTTTCTCGTTTTCCTTCCCCCAGGTAGAGGCACCCTTGAAGTTATTACTTGATAATTCCATCGGGTTCGTGTTCCCCATAGCCGAAAACCCCCGAGTACAAAAATTGTGCAATTTGGAGCTATTTTTGAAATTCGCATATTTGGCGTTTTGAGTTTTTACGTGATTTTCGCGAGAAAAAATGTGCCCTTTTTCTCGCTATGTCGACTTTTTGCCGTTTGTCTATGGGTTGAAACAGACATTCCTAAATGTGAATCCTCAAGACCAGGCATTTTCCTAATCCGATTGCAACTTTAGGGAAAATCTTCGTATTATAGTTGGGTTTCAGTAGAGGATTTTACTTGATTTATGAGCATAGGGATTTTTGATAATAAAATATTTTTTACCAAGTTTTTTAAAAGAAAAATGTTCTTGTGCAAAAAAAGTATTTTTTGCACAAAAAAATACTTGCGCAAAAAGTACTAACCCACAAAAAATTACCATAAAAGCTGAACATTTCAAAAATTTCAACTTATCCAGCATTAAAAATACATAGACGACAAAAAAGAAGGCAAGTACACAATTTGGCAGCGATAGCTGGTAAAACCGGTAAAAATGGAAGAAATCACCGGAAGAAAATAATCACCGGAAACAGCGATTCTTTGAGATAAAAATGCACGAGATACACAAAAATATAATAATTAAACAAATTTATATAAATTCTAGAAATGTTTTTCATCTTTCTTGCCAGTGTGAGAGGTCCATTTGGGGGATAGATGAGCAAGGTACTACAGGTCCTAATCTAAAGGCTTCTCGTGGGACCATATTTATGGAATCGGAATTGTCACAAATGATTCTAGCCAACGAGCTACGACGGATTTCCGCAAGTTGAGCACGAGTGAAAACACCTGGATTTTCAAAGTAAAACCTAAAAATAGAAAAATTCTAGATATTTTTTAGCTCTGGATGTTCATTTTTTATACAGTCAAACCTCCATATAACGACCCTCCCCCCCCCGAAAAATATAATTGTGCGAATTTCGCTATAAACACGTGTAACCTTTTTAATATCCAAAAAATTTTCTTTATTAATAATTGACCCCCATCCCCCGTGACTACGTCACGGTTTCTGAGAAAAATAATGTTTTTTTTGAGACTCTTTACTTCATTTATAACGAATATAATGTATTTTTCTAGAAAATTTCGATATAACGACCCCTCCCTGGGGGTGTGTCATTGTATGGAGATTTGAGTGTATCTCTTTTTTCAATTGTTCATTGAAAACAATAATATATTAGTGGCATAGGTCACCCAAAATCCGGTTTTTAACCAATAACTTGTTTTTTCGTCGGGAAATTTTGTTACGTCACTAACGAAACACCTTCGGGTCTGACCATAAGTGGAAAAGTGTAAGAATGGGTTTTTTGATTTTAAGAATTTTTTGACGCTTCTAACAATTTACAGCATTGATAAATGGCCTAAACCCAGGGCTCGGAATGAAAAAAATGCAAATGCTGCCTCTCTCTCCTATTCATTTTCAAGAGGGATGAGGGGTGCACAGCCCACAACAGGAATTACTCCCAAATTTTTTGGGCAACGCTTTTTTCCGTGCTGTAATTTACTGACCTATCACCGTCTCTAGTCCTAGCAAATTGTGGCCCAATAATACAAGCTACTGTTGGTCCAACTAGACCTCTAATAACAGGATCTTCTAGAACAGCACCAGCATATAAATCGACACGATCTAAAATAATTTTAAAAATTATAAGAATAGGAAAAATTGTTTTGTAATACCTACTGAACCATACATTCGTCTCAAGTTTTCTCTTGCAGTGCTACTCAAAATTTCGCGGCTGAGCTAAAAATTAGGAGTGCATAAGTTAAAGTACAGGGTGTTCAAGCATGAGTTTCCCGATAAGAAAGCTCAATATATCAAAAACGCAAAACTCTTATCAAATGCCGTCTTTTGCGACTTTCTAGTCCGTTTTGAATTTTCAAAGTGGTCTGAGTATTGAAACGAAAATTTGAATTCCTTAAAGGGGGTGCAGATCTGGGGTCAATCTCGGTCGATAAGAGTTTTGCGTTTTTGTGATATCAAGCTTTCTTATCGGGGAACTCATCACATTTTCAAGGTATGAAAAATTAT
>OZJO01009918.1:0-10197 GCA_900406225.1 Acrobeloides nanus
CCATTGGGCCCAAAAAATCAATTTTTGAAAAAATTTTCAACTTTTTCTAAAAACTATCAGAAAATGTTCGCCATAGCCAAAAATGGTGTAAAATGTCAAAATTTCGATTCAATTTTGTTTTTGCTATTCCTTGAAAATTGACGTTTCCCCGAATGTGGGGTTTAGTTTTTTAGTAACTAGAGACCATAATAAAACTTTCTGTACAATTATTTTTTCGAGTTTTATGTGAGTGATTTTTTGCAATAGGCTAGGGTGGTGTGGGGGGGGGGTCCGAAAATCGAGATTTTTGCAAACGTAATTTGTGAATGGCCCCTAACAGTAAATTCGCTCTAGATCAGTCAGTTTAAAAGATTTTCAAATACGGTCTTTTTAATTTGTTTGGTATGCTTTCTGGCTACAACTTTTATATAAACTATGTTGGGATCAGATCTATTCTCATAGAGATATATCAAAATTTTCGATTTTAGACTATATTTTTTATATCCCCCAAAATCAAGTAAATCGAGCTTTAAAAAAAAATTAAGAGAATTCCAGAAGAATTGAACCCAGTTTTTATAAATACAATACCATACCAAAAAAATAAACGCAAATATAAAAAAATCGAGAAACCTATTTTTGAGAAAATGCTTCATGAAGTTGGCCATCCCGAGGAGGTAAAAAATTGAAAATTCTTTAGATTAGCGAAATTTGCCATAATTTTTATATATTCGGAAAGATAATGAAAAATGGAGGATTTTTTGTTTTTAAAGTAAATTCTGAATCGTTATTGTTGTCGAGATAATCGCGTTTGAAGTTGGCGATTTTTTGGAATTGGTCTATAATTTGAATTCCCGCCAAAACCCTGATTTTCAATTTTGGCGGGAATTCAAATTATAAATCAATTCCAAAAAATCGTCAACTTCAAACGCGATTATCTCGACAACAATAACGATTCAGAATTTACTGTAAAAACAAAAAATCCTCCATTTTTCATTATCTTTCCGAATATATAAAAATTATGGCAAATTTCGCTAATCTAAAGAATTTTCAATTTTTGACCTCCTCGGGATGGCCAACTTCATGAAGCATTTTCTCAAAAATAGGTTTCTCGATTTTTTTATATTTGCGTTTATTTTTTTGGTATGGTATTGTATTTATAAAAACTGGGTTCAATTCTTCTGGAATTCTCTTAATTTTTTTTTAAAGCTCGATTTACTTGATTTTGGGGGATATAAAAAATATAGTCTAAAATCGAAAATTTTGATATATCTCTATGAGAATAGATCTGATCCCAACATAGTTTATATAAAAGTTGTAGCCAGAAATCATACCAAACAAATTAAAACGACCGTATTTGAAAATCTTTTAAACTGACTGATCTAGAGCGAATTTACTGTTAGGGTACATTTTCATGCATGTGTCCAAGGTACCCATCTTTGAAACACCATATCTCAGCGAAGAAAAAGTTTTGGAATTATTTGCTTGCAGCACACATATGTACTCATCACTAAGTTACTTTTAAACCATAAACGAGAAAAATCAATGACATTCACTTTTTGGCCTGGCTCCACCACTTTAAATACTCTCAGAAAATGCGTCTTAAAATGAAAAACAGCATTCGAAAAAGTTGTCACACTGTTCTATAGAAATAGGCCATTTTCATATCACGAAAGATATCTTTTTCGTAACGCCATTTTTCGTACAAAAAGCTTTTTGGAATAGGTTTTTTAAGGATATGGTTTTTAATAGTGGAGATACGATTCCGAATATTATTTTCTATCGAAGCCTATCAAATTTTCGATTTTGAAAATCGCGTGCACGTCCCTACATCCAGAGACGGGCACAAAATGAACGATTAATAATTTTTCTTGCATTTTAGAACTTATTGGACCTGAATTTGTTTACCCATATACTAATCATAAAAAAACAATAAATGATATATCAACACTAAATTTAAAATTTTCGAGCATAGAGAATTTATTAGGCCACTTTCTTAAACATTATTGGATTGAGAACAAAGGAAATCCAAGTATAAATGTAGAAGAGCTACAAAATAAAGAAAAATTTGACAAGCTAAAAGCAGCTATAGAAAACTATTGCAAAGTATTTTTTAAACAAAAACTAAAACAAACTCAAGATTTCAGAGTTTGCAAACCAAGTTAAATGTCGCATTGAAAAACAACAAAACTTTGACTGAATCATTATGGGAACAACTTGGTGGTACACGGAAATTTACTATTTATGAAGAACAAGATAATACTGTAGAAATTTCCACAGAATCTGGTACATTTAATAAATCAATAGTGAAATCAAATAAGTTCGGACTCATTGTTGGAGAATATGGAGAAGCATTTTTCACAACATTTTTTCAAGTTCCCTTCAAAAAGATTGGTATGATATTTTAATAAAATTAATTGAAAATAAATTTTAGAAAATCTTCGTAAGAACGGAGTTGATCAGCATGAAACAATTGAATGGCATGATCATCTCCCATCTTCAGAATTTGCCACAAGTTATTATTGGATGATAAAAGCTAACAATGTTAAAAGTTGAAGAACCATGACCTGCAGTTTTAGAGATTTTTATGATTTAGAGATTAATTATGTTTTGGTAGAATAATAAATGCAAAATTTATTTTTATAATCTAAAAACACAAATAAATGATAAAAACAAATCACAATATATCATTTGGCAAAACGGCGCCGGACTGTTTGGGGACGGACTTTTGGGGATGTGGCATTTGGGGACGAAATTTAGGCTTTTTTAAAATAAAATTTTATTATACATACAAAAGCGGGTTTAAATGTATACAGAAGCTTTAAATGTCTCATATTTTTCATTCCCCCTCATTATTTCGCCTTCATCATATGTTTCTTCTCCGCCTTCGTTCCCAAAAATCCGTCCTCAAATGTCACATCCCCAAAAGTCCGTCCCTAAATGTCACATCCCCAAAAGTCCGTCCCCAAACAATCTGGCGCAGGCAAAACAATGTAAGGAGAATAGATGTTTATTTTGTTTTTGCTTGTTCAAATCATTAATATATGAAACACATGAAATAAGAGTTGAACGAATCTATGAAACAATTGAAATAAGGTTTTTGTAAACCTATGAAACCACTGAAATAATTTTATTTATTTATATAATCGCATTTTGTTTTAGATATAGATATGAAGCCTCAAAAATAAACAAACGTCGCGTTTCTTTGCGTTGCCTATATTGTGAAAGATCAGAATTTTTTTGAAGAAAATTTGATAAAAAATATACAGATTACAAAAACCGCACATTGTTTATATCAGGTCCGCCAGCGAAAATGTCAATAGCATGTTATAGTTGTAGGACTTGGTGTGTCCTTGACTTCTCTCGTTTTGCACTCCGAAGGGCGAGAGTTCGATCCCGGATGTCGAAATCAGAAATATCATAATTCAAGATTTTTTTGTAGTTTGTATGATGAAATCTTGAATTATGATATTTCTGATTTCGACCTCCGGGATCGAAACCTCGCCCTTCGGAATGCAAAGCGAGAGCTTTACTACTTGACCATCTCTTCCGGACTTATTTTCCTATTTACGGCGGAAATGAATTATATTAAAAAAATCCAGCGCCACAGGCGAAAAAATTTTTTGGAAAATACTTGTTTTTAAGCTGAAAATGCTCAGAAAATTACAATTTTTGCTGAAAAAATGGAAAATTTGTGTAGAAAAAATATAAAATTTTGATCATTTTTTGTAAAAAATATAAAGCAGATAATGGACCATTAAGATTTTTGAACTTTTTTTGAAAATTTTTTGGCAAAATCATAAGGGGAGACCCTTATGTTTTTTTCGGGACTTCGGCCAGTAAGAGGGGGGGGGGGGGGGGGGGGGGTACCGGTACCCCTGGTACCGTGTTTAGTATTTATTTTTTCCTGCTTGCTCTCTAGAAAACAAACGGCTTGTAATCGAAAAAGAAGAACGAGAAACAAAGAAGTTCGACTATATTTGAATATTCATTTTTTTACTTTATATTCGAGTCTATCTTTAAATTTTAAAATTAATAGTCGCCTGAAAAAAGCCAGTTTAGTTGAAGATGCATTATTGAAACGAAAATTCTGATTTATGTTTTCGTTTCGATAACCCAAAACAATGTTCAAATCGGATAATTTTGGTGTCATTTTATTCGTCTCATAGAGTTATCAAAAGTGCTGCAATTGCCTTTTTATGAAAATTTTAAGATCTTTGTAAAAATGGCTTTTTTATAATTCGTTACAGTACATTTCAANATATCTCCTCAGGGTTGTCGAATTGGAATTTACTTCCAAAGTAAAAAGTGGTTGCCCCAACGTGAACTTTCTTTTCCACGTTTGAACAAAAATTCGATTCAAAAGTGGACTGGTCCTTTAAACAAAAGTAAAAGTTTCGATTTTAAATCATGTTCATTTGAACAACCATTTCGCACTAGCTCCAAAATTATTTTTAACAATTTTTTAGAGATACTGAACCACAATTAAATATTCCTGGGTTCATATTGGCCATTATTGTCCATTATATTCCGAGATGCATTCCAGTATTTCAATATTTTTTCATAATTAACCAACAATCGAACCCAAGGTTGAATTTTTAATTTTGTTTATGAAAACAATAGCAATCATTAGGTATGTTTCATATGATGTTTTTAAACGAGCAAGTCGTCTCTTATTTTTTACCACAACCCTTTCAACCATTTCATGGGTAATTATAAGTAAGCCTTTAGAAATACAAGCAACATTTAACTAACAAGGAAGCATCGTATAGGTCGGTCGTTGAGGCTTGAAAAAATTCGATTAGGGCTATGGCATATACAGTAGTGGCTTTAGGGGAGCTCGACCGATCCGGTCCCCCCAAACCGACTGAAGACCGGAAAAAACATAAGGGTCTCTTTTTGCCGGCCGGAGGCGGGCGAAAAAACATAAGAGAAGACCATTATGTTTTTTAAAAATCTTCAAAAAATTTTTTCCAAAATTTTTAATTTGCTCAATTTTTTATTAACTTTAGCCAATTTTTAAACGATTTTTATCATCTTTTCTTTAAAATTTTCATTTTTTTTTCAAAAAACCCTCGAGCCAAGTTAGACCACTCCAAACCCGAATCTAAGCGCTACTATTTGGCATATAACCATTCATAAGGTATAAACGGTCCTCGCGTCCGTATATTCTTACATCGAATCCATTGAATAACAAAAATTTGTAGCAAATTTCTTTAGTGAAACTATTTTTTAGACTTTTTAGACTATTTTTTTATTGTAAAAACTTGGGATATGTCTATAAATATTGCAAGTTTCATCCTAAAGACATATATGCTATCACATGTCAATGCAATCATAATAGCGATATTCAATGTTCTTAAAATTCAATTCCTAAGTGATGACTTGGGCGAGCTTATTATAATGGTAATTACATGGTTTGGAACTTCGACAGTCAGGTAATTTTTTATTTTACTTATACTATCTTAGATATTTAGCTTAATTGGTGAACATGAAGCTACGGGACAACATATATACTTATTGCTGTGCTTATTAGGCTCCCATATTGCGTTATACGGAGTATTATATTTATTTAATGATACGGTGAGTCAAAAATCATACAATTTTTAATAAAAAATTTTTTAGACTGATGAAAAAATGATTAATTTAATTGATCGATTATTGGTTGTCAAAAGACGTCTACGATTATTGGTTTGTCAAAATTGGTTGTCAAAAGGCGCCTACGTCGTTCTTGAACAAGTCGTTGTTGATCCTCATAATACGACTGCTGGCCGCCGTCGCGATGTAATAAGGGTTTGGGGTGTGGGGAGCAAACGGCTAATCCAAATTTTACCAAAATGAAAAATTGGTGCTTCGGGGTGTCAATTGTATATAAAAAGTGAATTTATGGAAAAAAATTTTATGGGGATAAAAACCTGTTGAAAAGCAAGGGTACTACCAACTTCAAAATGGCGTAGAAAATTTATTTACGCTAGTATATCTTCCAAAATCTAATTGATTGTGCCCCACGTATCCCTCTAATGAATACTTTCTAAATTAAGAAAAAAGAATTTAAGGGTTTTTAGAGAAACCGTTTTGAGTGACTGTCAAGAGTCAAAATACTGCTCTCCAAAGGCAAAAATCGCACTATCTCGCTCAAATGTGAGCGAATTTTTATTTTCCGCTATACTGGGGGTTTTTACAACTGGGGAATCGAATGGTAATGGTTTGTGGGATAAATCTGAAAAACTTTGGTAAGATTTCATAAAAATTTGCATATAAGAAAAATTTTAAATTTTATTAACAAGATTTGTTCGATGAAAATAAATACCTTAGAAAGTGAATTTTTTAAAATTCCTAATGAAACTTATAGTTCGTGATCCATTCTATAAATTGTAAAAAACCGAATAAAAAAATCTTTTACCATTCCTAAGAAGATTAATTTCAAAAATGATGAACTTTTACAGGTAAAAATAATTCGACGCAAGCTGGAGTCAACCCTCGGCATATTGTCTCAGAGCATTACCATTACACCACTTTTTCGGATCTTAATTTTAACGGATCTTAAATTGTACTCGCGTAGTTTTTTTGAAAAATTATTGGTAAATCATTTTTAAAATATTTTTACCAATATTATAGAGAAAAATACGCTCTTTAAGAATATGAAAAATCCATTTTCTAATATATTTATTTTCATCGAACAAATCTAGTAAATAAAATTAAAATTTTTCATGTATGCAAATTTTTATGAAATCTTACCAAAGCTGTCCAGAATTCCCCCACCTACATCTTGCAAAAAACCGTTTCGAAAAATCTTGTTTGGAATCCGAGATAGCATCAAAAATGTGCTGTAAAGAACCCCGTGGATTACCCTGTACAGGGTGTCCGCGCATATCCCATCGAAAAAAAACTTTATACCTCAAAGAGGAAAAAGATTTCGAGATGCGGTTTTTTGCAACTTGCTAGGCCTATTACCCCGTTTTAAGGAAATTTTTTTTGAATTTTTAAAGCGATCTGAATATTGAAACGAAAATTTGAATCCCTGAAGGAATTTTTGAAAAATTCCACCGCCAATCGATAGAGCACATCGAAAAAATGTAGTACCCCAAGTTTTGTAAAAAAACATATTATTCATTTTAGAAATTTTTTCGAATTGGAATTTACGTTCAATTTTTCGTTGTAAAACACAACTTTTTGAATTTTTTGCAACAAATCGACAAATTTCAATGTCAATATCTTTACTATTGTAAATTATAATTGTAACGATTAAAAAATATGTATATTCTTTTTTGGGCAAAAAAGTCCATTTTTACAAAAAAATTCGAAATTTTTTGTTTATTACAACAAAACTATGCATTTTTCAAGTTTTTTTGTTCAAAAAGTGACTTTTTGCTCAAAAAATGAAAAATAAATATTTTTAATCGTTTACAATTCATAATTTCAATAGTAAAGATATTTACGTTGAAATTTGCCGATTTAATGAAAAAAATTTAAACAAGTTTATGTATTATAACGAAAAACAAAAATTAAATTTCAAACATAATTATTTCGAAAACCATAATGTTATCGAATCGGCTAGTTTCAAATTTGTGTCAATTTTGAGAAGCCGTGATAGGAGCTTCTTATGAACATTTTTTCAGCCCGGTAACAACCGAGATGTGATTATTGTCAAACGTTTGGATAAGAAGGCCTTAATCCGTAATCCTAGACTCTTAACTGCAGCTCGAGACAATAACACTGATCTTGTTCAAACTTTATTAGAGCAATATGCAGACCCAAATATAAAAGACAAAGAAGGCAATACTGCTCTGCATCTTGCTGCATGTAATAAAGTTGACAATAAATGGCTTGTCGAATTATTCTTAGAATATGGTGCTGATATTAATAGTCAAAACAAAGATGGTGCCACTTGTCTTATGAAAGCAGCTATCAAAAACAATATTGAAATTGTTCGTTGTTTATTGCAAAATGGTGCAGATATAAATAGAAAAAATAGTAAAGGCTCAAATGTTTTACATTATGCTGCAGTAAATAAAAATGAGAATATATCTATTATCGGGTTATTATTAAAAAATGGTGCTGATATAGATAGTCAAAACGAAGATGGTGTCACTTGTCTTATGAAAGCAGCTAGAATCAACAATATTAAAATTGTTCGTTGTTTATTGCAAAATGGTGCAGATATCAATAAGCAAAACAGAATTGGCGAAACTGCAATACAAATAGCTATGTCTAATGGAAAAAGTAATATCGTAAAATTATTGTTGGATTATGAATAAAAGAAAAAAATCTAAAACTTTTCTTTAAACAAAAGTAATCAAATCAATGAACGGAAAAAATGACAAAGTTGTCAAGTGACAACTTTTTGAAATCTTTTAAATTTTTACCAAATGACCCTAAATGTGGTTTTTCTATCGAAAAATCGAATGCACACATTCCAAGAATTGAAAAACTTTCCTGGTCTTGTTTTAGTGAAGAGCTTGGAAAATTTTTTTAAAAATTTCTCTAAAATCTAGAGGCGTAATTTAGTCAAAGGAATGGGAGTGGGGTAACACTTGCAGTGACTTTTTCCCCTTGGTCTCCCAAGGTTATTTTTTCGCGATTTTTCCAAAATTTTCAAAAAACATAAGGGTCCTCCATTGCGATTTTTCGTGCCGAAAGGTGCGAAATTTTTATAAAAAATTGTTTTATTGCTTAAGTGACGATATCTCGAAACTTCGAAAAAAATCGATCAAAAGTGGTCGTAGTAAAAAAGTTGTTCAAAAACATTTTGAAACATATCATACCTCTGTTTTTGGATCGAAAACACAAATTTGAAGTCCGTTTTTCGATCCGACCTAACCATACTGAGATATGGGATTATGCTTTGCAAAATATAGGGTAAACTTCAAAAAATCATAACTCCCCAACCATAGCTCTCTATATGAAATGGTTTTGGTGTCGTTAGATTCCTTATGACTTCTACTACATTTTCATATATATGATTCATTCAAACTGATATGGTTTAGAAGATAGAGCGATTTTTCCGATTTTAGGGGTTCAAAAATTACTTTTTTTGCTCTTCCCAGTGTTTGGCGAGCGCTATTGATTCATTTAGCTCCTGTTACCAGCATTCCAGTGACACCATGATCGAGGCAAATCTCGAAATCTCATCGAAGATATATGCATATACATCATGGTATACAGGAGCTAAATTTATGGCCAATGAAAAAATGGCAATCGAAACCACTGGGAAGATAGAGCAAAAAAAGTAACTTTAAACCCTTAAAAATCGGAAAATCGCTCTATCTTCTAAACCACAACAGTTTGACAGGGACATATATATGAAAAATGTAGTAGAAGTCATGAGGAACCCAACGACATCAAAACCATTTCATATGGTGCTATGGTTGGGGAATTATGATTTTTTGAAGCTTACCCTATATTTGCAAAGCATGACCCCGTATCTCAGTATGGTTAAATCAGATCGAAAAACGGACTTCAAATTCGTGTTTTTCGACCCCAAAAACGGGAGTATGATATGTTTTAAAATATTTTTGAACAACTTTTTTACTACGACCACTTTCTGTTCGAAGTTTCGAGATATCGTCTCTTAAAATGCTCAGAAAATTACGATTTTTAATTTAAAAAATTTTTTGACAATTTTGTATTTAAAAATGGTCATTTTTTAGTAAAAATTGGAAAATTTTATCATTTCTGGTGAAAAAACACAATGGAGGACAATTAAGATTTTTATAGAAATGTTCCTAAAATTTCTGGCAAAATCATAAGGGGGACCAATGGGATTTTTTCAGCCTTTTGGGCCAATTGGGGGGGGGGATAGCGCTACCGATGCTACTCCCCTCCCCCCCCCATAATTACGCCACTGCTAAAACTGATTTTAGCAGTGGCATAATTATGGAGTGGGGTTAGCATGGGTGGCGCTCCTCCCCCCACACGGACAGAAGGGCTAAAAAAATCCTCTTGGTCACATGTGTTTTTTTGTCACAAAGTTTGAAGCCAATAAGTATTTGGGTTAAAAGGTCATATATAGGGGGTTTTTCCATGTCAGGAATACGAATTCGTCCTTCGTTTTTCTTGTATCATCGTGTAAAGGTCGGAAAGTTAGAAAAAAACGTAAAATTAAGGGTTCACGATGGAAAAAGCATAAGGGAGGACCAAGGGGTCAAAAATGAAAAATTTTCAAGTTTCAAATTTTTGATTGGTGCTTGTTGCATTTTGTTCCCCATTATTTAAAATGGT
>OZJO01009919.1:0-27946 GCA_900406225.1 Acrobeloides nanus
TTAGGGGCTTTTTTGAAAGTTTATCGAGAAAATCGTTCTATTTCATCAAAATATGGTTAATGACGAATTTTTTAAGACCATGATCACCGGATTTGACAATTGCAGCGTGGAGCTTATAGGTTTTGAAGTTTATGCCAAATTTAATGAAAACTTTCAAAAAATTTAGAGACATTTTTGTAGTTTGTAGTCCAAATACAAAAAATGTAAAAACTACAAATCCGCAACTCGGCATTTCCGAAAAAACAGCCTTTATAAGGAAAAAATGCATGTTTTCGAACGTACGCTGTGTGGGGCTTCGAAGACATGCATTTTAAGATATTTTTCGCATAACAAAGCATTTTTGTATGTCTTGGACATTTTTTGAGCTTTTTAACCACTGGAATCTTGTATTTCGGCAAAAAATAGCCCTAGAAGGTGAATTTTAGTCATTTTTGGCCACTTTGGATTTTTCGAGTTTTTACACACAAGGGTGAATCAATGGGAAAACTTGAAAAATGTAAAGTGCTCCAAAATCGCTAAAAACGACATTCTATTGATAATTTGTGATGAAAAACACGATTCCGGAGGTTAAAAAATCAAAAAAATTCCTGACTCATTGTCCCATAATTTGTCCACAGTGAAACTTGAGACCGAGGCCCAGGGTTATGCATTTTCTGAAATTTCATTTTTGCACTGAAAATGGGTCCCTTCGGCTTCTAAGTCCCATAACTTTTGTGCCTAAATGCACTCGGATACCAAAAATTTCGTTTTTATCGTAATCAGGAGACTCAAAAACCATATTCTGAAAGAAATCGTATTAAAACAGTTTCCTTACTTAGTTTTGAAAGGGGTACGTATTCAATGGGTGAAAAACGAAATTTTTCGACTTTTTCTAGTATTATAGTTTTTGGCTATGCTCTATCGATTGGAACAAGTTTCGGGTTGAAAAACAACTCATTATTGAGAACTTGAAAAATTGATGTATGTATATATGCAATGCAGTGTATATTTCGTAAGGGCTACAATCTCCCAATTGGATACGAATCTAGCTTAAATATGTGTACAAAACAAACAATCTTTATGAACTCAACTTTAAAACAACAAAGCCAAAAAATAACAAATTTCTTATGACTCTTGAAGATTTTTCAAATAAGTCAAATATGCCTTCTTGTTCGAGACACGAGCTTTTCGTTCTTGAAGCGTGATTTTCTTTGCATTCCAACGCTTTTTCGTCACCTTCTTCTCCGGTTTTGTTGGACGCTCCGGGTTTGCACGAATGGCATCATGTGCTTTCTTGTAGACGGCAGAGAGCTATAAAAAATTGTTAAAGAGCATATTAACCTAGTGGGTAGCATTTCTTTCAATGCCAAATTCGGATTCCCGCACATTTTTTTACAAGAGTCGTTCTCGCATTTTTGCGACTTTTCGTTTCAATACACAATACACTTTCCATGAATCAGGGAAGTGTTTTTTCGCTTCGAAAATATCCAATTCGGATTCCCCAGCATGTTTTTACCCCTAAGAGTGTCTCTGTATAATTCTTGAAAAAAATCATGATTTAAACGTAATCTGTGTACCTATGGAAAACTTACATTATCAGCCGTGATTCCTTCCTTAATCAAGCGAGCGAATTGGCGATTGTAAGCGTCTTCGTCTTTATCTTTAAGCTCAGTCATGTAGTCCGCGACGTGCTTTCCGAAAATGCGATCACGGTGAGCTTCGGCGTTGTATTCTTTGCTTTCCGGATCATAGCCAAAGAAGCGTGTTTCACTAAAGAAAAAAATTCAATTTTTGAACAAAAAAATTCGACTTTGAGCGACTTCTTATGCCAATCAATATAAATCAATTTACCTATGTGGCACATAAATACCGCCATCAGCGACGCCCTTCATAACAGCAAAGACTTTGGCGCCAGTACTAGTTCGTGCAAGACCGACATCGAGAACTGCCGTGAATGGATTTGGATTGTCGCCTTCTTTCTCGGCATTGTAATCTACGCCATCAACTTGTTCGGCGCCCTTGTAGATGTCGCCCAAATTAAGACTCTTCAAATGACGTCGAGCCAAAAGAAGTCCAGTCGCANTGGATTTGGATTGTCGCCTTCTTTCTCGGCATTGTAATCTACGCCATCAACTTGTTCGGCGCCCTTGTAGATGTCGCCCAAATTAAGACTCTTCAAATGACGTCGAGCCAAAAGAAGTCCAGTCGCATATGCTGCTGCGTAATTAGTCAGCCCAGTCTATAATAATAATATATATAAACCAGTATAAATTCCATTAATCACGAGTTTTCGATAGTTATAGCTTTGTATATGAAATTTTTGAAAAAAATGTCCATTTTTTTCAATTTTTCACCAAAAAATGATATTTTTTCACCAAAATGGCTATTTTTGCAAAATATCTAAACAGCGCAGGCGAAATTTTTTTGAAAAATACATGGTTTTAAGCTGCTCAGGAAATGTAAATTTTTGTGTGAAAAATAGCAAATTTTGATATTTTTGTTGAAAAATTGTAAACGTAAGGATCTGGTAGACCCCCCTCCACCCTATTAGCAACCGTTAGAAAATCACAGACGCCCTCCTCTTTGCGTAATTTACGGACAGCCCCTTATGTAGCTATAAAATACCTTAATTCCATAACGAGGAAGCTCGTGCGCATAAGCAGAGCAAACAATCACATCACCTTCAATGCGCGCATAAGCAATCTAAAATATAACTTATATAATAAAAAAGCAATAACACTAGGGGTGCTGATTTTTCAGAAAAGTACTGATGTTGAGATATCAAAAATCTGGCAACATTTGATTTTTCANACTTATATAATAAAAAAGCAATAACACTAGGGGTGCTGATTTTTCAGAAAAGTACTGATGTTGAGATATCAAAAATCTGGTAACATTTGATTTTTCAGTGTCAAATTTGATTTAAGAAGCGAAATTTTGTCAAATTATAAAAAAAATAATGGAAAATTAACATTTTCTGATTTTTGAAGTCAGATTTTCTAATTTTGAAACAAATGTTCTCGGCATCCCTGAATAACATACTTGTGCAATAACATCCTTGTTGGTAAAGCGAACAATAAGACGGTATTTCGGCGTATTGTACTTGTTCTTGTCTTGCACAGTCAAACGCTTACGTGCAAAGTAATCGGTCTTTCCTTGGCGGCGCCTCTTGAATTTAACTTGGTAGCGCCTGAAGTAACCACGGTTCTTAACCACTTTCACAAAACCCATTTTTCCTATAAATAAAATATACAATAGAAAAAATCATAAAGATTCGATACAGAAAACAAAATCGATATTATTTAGATTACACGATTACGGACTATATGTTTTAATGGCACTATGACAACCGTCGCCGATATTGACAACATTCACAGAGGACAACCATTAGTGTCGCGACAAATTCGAAAAATTTTTTTGAATTCACTAATAGCATCTCTAATTCCGTTACGCCGCATCGCATAATAGTCGCCAGCAGAATGGACCTGATTCAGAACGAAATATCTTTTTATGGCTGAGGAATTATGACAAGGATTCTTTACCAAAAATGGTGCTCTCGGATAGCTCTACATTGATATATCATAATGCCACGTACCGTAAAAAGATATACGTTCTGCTAGCGACAGAACGAATTGGTGGCGGCTGTCCGGATTTTTTACCCCTTAGGACTCCAAAGGGTAAAAAATCGAAAAAATTTTTTTCACCGAATTTCACAAAAGTGTGTCAAATGTATTAGAATTTTTCTCTGATGATGACAGAGTAAAAAAGTTACGCCAGGAATTTTGAAAAAAATTTCCAAAATTTTTTATGGCGATTTTACTAAAAAAAATCACTAAAATCGCCATAAAAAATTATAAGAAATTTTTTTCAAAATTCAAAACTTTTTTCCTCGACACTCACCATGCAAAATAAGAATTGAGTGAAAAGCTTTTAATGGTAAAAAGTAGTTCAATTTTCAAAAATGGGGTCATAATTTCTGGACAGTAGAAACACATGTGAACGGGAATCGATGTATCCATTGAAAAAACATTTTTACACCAATTCCCATTGATTTTAGGCAGGGCTCGGAATGAAAAAAATATTTAAAAAATGATAAAAAAAAATCATATTTTCGATCCAAAAATCAGATTTTGGTCCAAAAACGTTAAAAATACACTGATGATACTATCCAAAATCAGAACATTTCTTATAAATTAGACCCATTCCGAGCCCTGATTTTAAGTGACTTGTATAGATTAGCGGTCACACTTTAAGTTTACTAATTTGTTGAACGTTTACCTCTAAATTTTTACTGGATTTTTTTGTTTTTATTTATGAAAAACTAATTTTTAAGCTGAAAATGCTAAAGAATTTATGCTTTTCGACGAATAATTTTTCCTTTTTGAGCTGGTTTTTTGTCTTAACTAAAGGATTTCAGCCAAATTTTCATCCAAAATCGAAATTCTCTGAGCATCTTCAACTTTAAACATTTTTATCACTTAAAAATAATAATACAAAATCTGTTTTGGTAAAAAATCAAGAAAATTTTTAGCAGAAAAATAGGAAATTGATGTATTTTGGGCTCTATATTTTTTCATATAGGGTGTTTCACAAAAAACCGGACACTTTTTATTTCGAGTTTTCTCGGCTTCCCGAAAAGATTTTTTGATGATCTTTTTTCTGCATATAGCTCGCCTCCTCTAGTTTCTTTTCCGAATGTTTTTAGCAAAAAATTTCGAATTTTACATACTTGAAATTTGCGATTTTTGTCGAAAATCTTTCATGTTGCCTTAAAAAAGTAGTTTTTTTAAGAAATTTATCGGTAACCTTGGTCAAAAATCGCAAATTTCAAGTATGTAAAATTAGAAATTTTTTGCTAAAAACATCCGGAAAAGAAACTAGAGGAGGCGAGCTATATGCAGAAAAAAAGATCATCGAAAAGTCTTTACGGGAAACAGAGAAAACGCGAAATAAAGTGTCCGGTTTTTTTTTGTGAAACATCCTGTATACGAATTTTCCCAGACTTTTTTGCAAAACGAATTTGGGCACATTCGCTCTAAAAACACCATTGCGTCAGATGCTTTTTTATGCTGATTTAAGCATGATTTCGTGCAATAATCAGTTTAAAATGAAAATGAGTTCCAGAAATGAAAAAAACATCTGACGCAGTGGTTTTAGAGCGAATGTGCCAAAATTCGAATGCGAAGTCTGTGGGAAAATTGGTATGCGAAAAATCATAGAGCCGTATTTTGATCCCTTTATAGTTAAAGTACAAGGGCGCAAAAGTCCTCGCCAAGGTGGCATTTCAAAAACGTGTTTTTTCGACAATTCTAGACGAGAAAACACCTTTTTAGCGTTTTTGACAATGTCAAGACTTTTGCCCCCTTGGCGAGGACTTTTGCATAAAGAAATGCCGTCTTTGTTTTTTAAAATTAGGGCTGAGTGCGGGGCGGAATCCCGCCCCGCAAACCCCGCCCGCACCATTTTTTAAGAAAAAAAACCCCGCCCCGCACGCACATTTTTGAAAAAACCTTTTTAACCCCGCGGGATCCCGCCAAGCTTTTAAAAATCCCCGCCCCGCAATTCCTCCAGCAGGCCAAACGCAGTCCTATTTAAAATACATCCAATAATAAAGCGTAGTTAAAAAAATGAAAAATTCAGGGTTTTCGTGTCAATATTCCAACTAATTTAAACGAAGTCGAGACGTCGTCTCGACTTGAGTCGCGCGCGAATTCGAGATGCAAGTAGAGACGTCTAGCGTCTCGACAGCTGGTTAAAAATTCATATTTTAGAGTAAATGGATCATACGTGTCAAGGGGAGGGGGACATGACCCCCCCCCCTAAAATCCGCATTTTTTCGAACGAAGTGCGAAAAATTTAAGATCTTTATCTGAACAATGCGAAATGACTCATAAACAAATGCATAATTCATCAAAAAATAATATTCAAATAACGAAAATTGCCAAAAAAATTCGCATTTTATATACCAAATTCGCGAAAATTCGATTTTTTATGGACCCAATTCGCATTTTTGGTNAGTGCGAAAAATTTAAGATCTTTATCTGAACAATGCGAAATGACTCATAAACAAATGCATAATTCATCAAAAAATAACATTCAAATAACGAAAATTGCCAAAAAAAATTCGCATTTTATATACCAAATTCGCGAAAATTCGATTTTTTATGGACCCAATTCGCATTTTTGGTCGCTGATCCTGTCCCCCTTGCCCACGTATGAAATGGATATTGAATTAATAACGAAGAATAATGTCCAATGATTTACAATTGTATATAACTATGCCCTTGATTCAATTCAAAATTTTGTTTAAAACTTGTTAAAAATACTATTTTTTGCAATATATTGCAATATACAAAGTTGTAGCAATATATTGCAACTTAAAACCTATTGCAATAGGCTGACTACGCTCCTGGGAGGACCCCCAACCTGAAAATATTCTTAAGAAAAATGCATTTTAAGGAAATTTTAAAAAGTTTCTTAAGAAAAATGATTTTTCCAAAACTTCCCTCCTCCCAAATCTAGACCAAAATTACGATACTGTCCGTAACGGTGACGGTTGTCCTATTGCCGTTCTAATATAACATAAACATCTTTAAGGATTTATATTTTTAATACATTTTTTTAAACATCAGTAAAATATAAAGAATTGCAATTGCAAAAGTCTTCCTATTCACAGTGAATTTTCGTCGTGAAATTAAGATATACAAATCAACTGGCGCGAATTTAAAGTGTCAATGGAGTTAATAAATCTAAACGTTCTTTAGTAAAAATTGGCAAATTGTGTCAGTCAGGAGCGTAGCCGATAAACAAAAAAAATAAATTTTTAATCAAAAATACAAAGGAGCAAAAGTCCTCGCCAAGGGGGCCTTATGTTTTTTTCGAAAATTTTGATAAAAACATAGGGAGCCAAGGGAGATTTGTTCCAAAAAAAAAATTCACTTATGTTTTTTCACACCGACAGGCGCGAAATTTTTTTTTGAAAAACACTTTTTAAACTGAAAAAGCTCAGAAAAATTCGATTTTCTAAGAAATTATTTGAACAGTGTAAATGAAAAAATAATAACATGAAAATGATCTACAACCAAAAATAGGCATATGCAAAAAATTTCAAAAATCGAAAAAAATTATCCCTTCCCCTTAAAATTCCCAGAAATTCATTGAAAAAATGAGGAAAATCGAAAATTACACCCCTAAAATTTTTTTCTGCCTATGACATTGTATCCAAGAAGGCGCTCGCTTAAATGCAACCTTTCGAATGTTAAACAACATTTTTTTAGATATGACAGAAATTTGTCCATCTTGTGGATCAAGGTCGTTTTCTATAGTTGAAGGATTTTACTATTGCGACGTTTGTAATTCCCAATCGCAGGTATTTTTTTAACTAATGCCCTAATTGTATAGAAGAAAATGAGTAGGGTTTGGCTCTTTTTTGTTACGAAGTTGCGGAAAAATTTTAACAAGAGCCATATTTATTTTTCAAAATTTTGACCTTGGTACTATTTTCAGAGACGCGAAATAGATGTTGAGGTTGAAGATGAATCAGGTGCAGTTATCCGCGGTCTTCGATCAAAGCGTACTAAAACTGATGGAAGAACTGAAACTCAACAGAAAGTTAAGCAGGCATTCATCGATCCAACTATGATCGCCAATGAGCGCTCACTTTATGAAGATGATTTTCCGAAATTTTTGAGTCATACTGGCGTTCGTCTTTGTACTTTTACTAAACTTATTGCCAGACTTTCCTATTTCCTTGTACAGAACTTTGATGTATCGCCAGAAGTTATTGTAAGATCTATTAAAATGAGGAATTTTCTGTATGCTGAATGTCGAGGCAAGCATTTGCATGCCTCGACAATGCGCACAATCGATTCCCCGACTAGAAAACCCCTAGTACGGTTGAAAATCTTGTCACAAATCGATTTATATAGTCAAATATCGACATTTTAATATTAGTTTGTCACATTGAAAATCCATATTTTTTGAAAAAGTCTGACACAAAAAAATGAGTTATGCTCAAAAAGATTGATTGGATCGTATTTAGTATACATTTTTGCTTAGTACTGAAAAAAATTCATCGAAAACGAGCGAAAAATGCCCGAAATTCGATGTGTTTTTTGAGCGACAATTACTTATGATACAATCCAATAAAGGAAACACATCCAAAAATTAAGAGCACAAATTTTTAGGATAACAGCTTGCGAATAGTGCAGAGTTATTTTTGTTACTTTGGAGTTGCATTTACCGACATGGAAGTCGCGTCAAGAGCAGATGAAAAGTTTATTTTAATATTCGAAAAAACAAAAGGGTAAGTAATCTCTTTTTGGTATGATGTTTTTTGACTTTTCAATCACTTTTCTGAAAATTTTTTAGTGAATTACGTGCTTTGAAAAGAGAAAATGAAAGAAAACGTCGAGAAGAAGCGAGAGAAAATAAGAAAAAAGCCAACAAAAACGTTGAGCCGACTACATGGGATGAGCTTGTTTCTCAGCCTATCGAGTTGGTAAGCATGCCGTGCTACTATATAGTGCTTAACAAAATAGGGTTGACGAGAAAAACATTTCCCTTGAAATTTCCGAAATTGGGAAATTTCGAATCGGGAATGGGCTTATAAAACTTGTTATAGTGAACTCGGTGTATAATATTGTTGTGCTCAAATTCGATTTCTCACTGAATTTTTGAACATAAAAATCTATTTTCTACTGACTTTTGAGCACAAAAATCGATGTTCTACTGGTTTTTGTGCTCAAATTCTTTTTGGAAATAATATTCATCAGGTTTTTCTGCATATTTTTTGCAAAAGATCGTATCGAAAACTAATGTATTGGTGAAAAGTTAAGACTTTTCCCGATTCGGGAAATTTTTTCCCGTCAACCCTACTTAACAATATTACTTTAGATGGAAAAAGAATCGGATATGATAATCTCAGAAGATTTATGTGAACCTGAACGTTTTGAGACGGATTTATCCAAAACCGCTATTGCAATGGTTGCTACTATCACGCCAACTTTTCATCTAGAAATTCTTTTTAGGCTGGAAAAATATACCTGGATATTGATATGGTGATTTCGATCCTTTATTTATCTTGCTTGTTATCAGGATGTAGATGGATTATGCTCAACGATATTTACAGGTAATCTTTTTCTACCATTTTTAATCTTCAATAATTTAGATGGTATCGAGAAGAGCGTCTACCCATTTCGAAATCACAACTAGCTGGATTAGAATTTTCCACTGATTTTAAGGAAAAAGCGTCATATAACCATGTGACTCGTATATCTAAAAATATCTTTGTCCCGGTATTTTTTTGGTACTTATTTAGAAAATACTTCCTCTATGGAACATGTCCTTTAGTTGGCTCAAAATTTGCAAATAAGTATCATTTTTTTTAATTTCAAAAGAACTTTTACTTTTAATATAAAAAATGAGGATGCTTTAAAATTTATATTTTAAATAGTGTTAATTCTATTATTTAGAACTTACCACTATATGAATCTTTGAGACTGGTCAGTTTCTGTGTGCAGTATTTGCCTCTTCCTAAAAGCATCCATACTTTGGATTTTAATTCGGTAATTGTTACTATTTGGCTTATATGCACGTCGAGTTTAGGTGTTGTCTCGAATTGTTTGGCACTTGAACCTTCCGAAATCTTTTCTCCATCGTCTTAATGTTCTTTTACAAATATTACCAGAAGCTGAAATTGATCTCGGTCAGATTTCTTGTCGTTATAACATGGATAAAAATTTTCTCGACAAGATTAAATCCATACGACAGATTGGTCAAGAATTGTACTTTCCAGATCAAAGATGGTTGGTTTTTCTACTAAACTTTTATAACGGCTCTAAGATGATTCGAATTGGATTATACTCAACATGTAAACACAAAATTCGCATATTTGACACGTTGAACATCGGTTCGAAGGGCATACGGACTAATTTTGCCAAGTTGTAGAGTCTGTTTTTTTATCTCAGGGATGCAAAATGTATTTGCCATTATGTAAAATGTATGCGCCATTACGCACGCATTGCATTTCGGTGGCTGAAAATTTTATGCAGCGAAAAGAGCCTTTATAACATTATTAATAAACAACTTGTCTTGTTAATAAATTCCACAAAAAATGAATTTTGGTCAAAAAATCGAATTTTTTCACGAATTTTTCATTAATTTTGATCAAAAATTCGATCAGAAACGACTTTGCTTTTATTTTGATCAGAAACGACTTGCTTTTATTTTTTAGCCTTTTATTGAGTCCTGAAACAAAGGCCATCGCTGTAATTTTATTTGCTTTGAAAATGATGTTTGGAATTAATAATAGATGTGAAGATTTGATCAAAGTAAGATTTTGGGCGAATAAGTTCTTGAAAAATATTTTTAGCCATCTGATCCAAGCTCTGAAGAAACTTTCATTTTCACCGAGTGGATGCTTCAATTGCAGATGCGGCTTGCTAGTTGGAAAGGGATTTCACCGAATGTGGTTCTTAATAAAGGGTTAGAAATATGGCTCGGAATGAAAAAAAGTCAGAAAAAAAGATTAAAAAAATCAGATTTTCGACCCATGAACGATCAAAAATCAGATTTTGGTCCAAAAACGTTAAAAATACACTAGATGACTCTGTCTAAAATCTGAACGTTTATAATAAATCAGACCCATTCCGAGCCCTGATTAGAAATCGTGTGTTGCTTTAAAATTTCTTTTTTTAGCTTTGACACAAATCTACGAATTAAAAATTCTTCATCGGAGTTTATTTTACAAAACGCAACCAACCAGCATAGATTTCCACGATTTGTGGATTTTGATGGTTGTATTCCGAAACGTACGAGCACCATGTCTTCGGAAAAGCTCTTTGGTGAATTGTTTGATGAAAATCATCGCTTGACTGCCTTAGAAGATTGGTCCAACGAAGCTTTATTTGGTAAATTTGAATTTTTTGGTACTACTTTGGATCAACGATCGAAAATGACAGGGTTCTGAATAGAGATCGGATGAATACTTGCGAATATTCGTTCGAATAGTTTGATCGAGTATTCTAAACCAATTTTTTCGAATTATTCGAATGCTTCTGAATTTAATAGTTTATCGAATATTCGGAACTTTAGTTTTGTCGATCTTTGTCAATGTGAACGTCGTGTGAAGCAAAAAAGCTTTTCGACTATATGAATTATGATATTTGTATGACACGCATTTTGTAGCTCCGTTAACATTGCAAGCGTCTATGAATCGAAATTTGTTTCGTGAAGAGCTTCAGTTAGGCGAAGATTCTAGAAGTGAATTTGATCAACGCAATGTTAAGCTATTCTTCAAATCTTATGAAGTATGTCTTATTGTATTTTTTTATTGCAAAATGTTGTGTTTAAGAATTCCATAATGGAATATTCTACTGATGAGCTTGTTGAATTCTGTGATAACTCATTTCCTATTCGAACATCGAGTCAGGTAATTTCATGATCAGGAAGAAGTTTGAGGATATGGGGCAGTGATAGAGATGGGATTTCCCGGAAATCAGATTTTAGATTTTTCCGGAAAAATCCAATCATAAAAAAATGAAACGAACAAACTATTTTAGCCTAATTCGGAAAATTCGAATTGGAAACTTCTCTTTCCTTGTTCTAGTGCTTATCAAGTAAGTGTATCACGTTTCACAACAGTTGCTTCCCGATTTCACAAAATCTGTGATTGACACAAATCGACCGGAAAAGACCCTATATATATACAAAAAATTAGCCGATTTGGAGAACTTTTTGAAAAATCGAATTTTTAAAAAAAATTTCAGTTTAGTCCCCTCAAGCTAAAATTTTGAAAAATTTCTAAAAAACGATTCCACTTATTTTTGACATGGGAAAAGCTATGGTGTGATGTTTAAAAATGTTGAAATTGAAAAAAAAAACAGCCGATCACAGACTTTGTGAAAAAGAAACAACAACTTTGCGTTTTTCAGATTGCCTCCGATCTTATTTTTTTAGCGTTATCCTCGACCCGAAAACTTTACAGCTCTCGTACGGTACTTGGAGAATAGTGAGCCATCTTATCTTCCAATATTGGATACGTATCAGTTGGAGTTGATTTATACAACGGCCGAGAAATTTTTTTCGGAGAACTTCGCACAACTATTATTGGCATTATCGATGGTTATTGGAGAGCTTCCATCTGTAGTTTATTTCTCCTTTTTGATGGTTGAGTTGATGGTTCTTGATAAAAACTGGTAATTTTTAAATAATTATTTTCCACTTTTAAAATCTTTTATTGAATTTATGTAGGCTGCATGAACTTGAAGCGGATTTGCGCAATGGGCAAAGTTTCGTTTATATGGAAGAACGTGCTGAAAAACGAAAAGATTCATTAGAAAAAGTGAATATGAAATGGCAAATCGAACTTTCCCTATTCCCATCCAAGTTATCAAGTCAGCGTTGGGAATACGAGTATATGTGGCGACAATCACGAAAAAATATTGGTAAAAATCTAACATCAAGGAGTTCAACACCAAGCAGGGATGTAACACCCAAACGGAATCTGTCTGGTGAAATGAAATCTTCCCGAAAGCTAAATCTGATATCTGATTCTGATTCCAGTGATGAATCGAATACTGATAAAGGGAGCTCAGATGAAGAGAGCTCAAATTCAATATCAGGTTGGATTGCATGGTTTTAAAAAGATAATGCTATGTGTTTTAGCGGATGAAATTCGTTCAAATGATGAAGAAAATGTAAAGTCTGTAAAAAAGAAAGAGAGCGAAAAGGTTTATAAACAATTTAGACACAAAACTATGACGGTATGTGTTATCTGTATTGGCTATATAAGATTTTACTAAAAATGATTTCAAAAAACATGCTACTTCGGCTCTTATACCCCACGTGATCTAAAATCGAAAAATTTTAATGATATGATGACGAGCCAACAAAAGCTATTTGCTTCGATGCTTGAACTCCTTACCGAAGACATCAAACCGGAGCAAACTTCTACTGACGACAAAGAACGGAAAAGAAGCATTGTAAATCATGGCCTGCCCGAATCTACTGCTGCAAAAGCCTCATTGAAAGCCAAAGAACACCATGAATCAATCTCAACTCTACTCGATGCCGTGCCAACCTCTATCTACCGTCTAAAATTTCGAAAAATAAAATTTTTCGATTTAGATCACGTTCAATGGGGGTAGGGCCTAAGTAGCTCCAAACATTTTTGATAATTTAATTGGAAAAAATTCTATTACACATACTCTAGTTGATCTCAATTATGAAATTTTAGCATAAGCTGGCGACCAATCTGGGAATTGCTCTAACTTCTTGGAGATTTTGGTGAATTTTGAGCCGAATTTTTTATTTGAATGAAATTGGAAATTTTTATGGTCTTCATATATCTATTATTGATACGCGTCGTAATTTTGGTCCAAATTGTGAGAGAGTTTTGGACATTTTTTTTAAATGTTCATTTTCTAAAAAAAATAATTTCATGTTGAGTGGGTGGAGGATTTTAACATGTTTCACCCATAATTACGATGATCGTTGTTCTGTACTATGTACGTTGTCTGTTATTTTTCGCGTGCCCATGTGAACGTACATAAATTATTAATATGATTAATGCCGATTGTTGATAATACTTTGGTTTGTATCTCGTTGTAGTACTCTATTATATTTGAGCTAATTAATTTTTACACCTCGATTGTTTTTTACGGGCCAAATGATCTCAAGTGCCATATTCTTATATTTATTATGGATGACTCTTAAAGAGGGTGTCGATTGTGGCCCTATCTCCGAATTCTTTTACCACAATTTTTGCAGGAAAGACCCCTCTAGGAATAATTTTGTGCAAGAAATCGAGTGCCAACAGGTGCAATATTAGCAGCAAAAGATTTCCTGTGCGAGTTTTTGTACCTCAAAAGCGAATTTTACTACATAGAATTGCTCTGTGGCGTACCCTGTAACTTTGGCTTGGCCATCTGCAATGGCAAAAATTCTAGTTTTCCGGATGAGGGTTTTAGAAGCGTTCTCTCGCTTTGGGAATACGCGTCAATTTCTCGCACAAAATTACCCCTAGAGGGGTCATTCCTGCAAAAAAATTTTCGGAGATAAGGGCCGCAATCGACACTCCCTTTAACAATATATTTATGTATTATATTAATTGTAAATCTGCTTTTCTTCTTTGTTAAAAATGTATTCGTTTGATTGTGCATTTAAGTTAAAGCTAGAAAGTTTATAGGTTTCAAAAATACATACTGTTTAACACATAACAAACCGGAAGTTTCTACAACGCACCTAATTTTGTAGTCGTTGACTACGATATTTAAAAGAGGATGATAAATGTATTCAGTTGAGATCGTTTGTATAAAAATCTTTCATTTCCAACCTCATACATTTGACAAAAATAGAAAAGTCAATAAAACAAAATAAAAAAAAGACACGTGATAATCGAGGAATCCGACGTTTTGTTGAAAATGCTACTGTTCATAAGGGTTTCTAGAAGTATTTTACTTAAATTTGAAAAACTAGTGAATATTTTGCTAATTACTTAAATTACCTTCAAGAAACTTAAATTGGAAAATTTCATCTAGAAACCCTGACATTCATTAAAAGTATAAAAATGCATTTTCCATAAAATTCTAATTGGAACAGAATTACACAGGGCTCACGAATTTTGAAATTCGCATAAAAATCGAGTTCTTTTCAAAAAGTTCCAAACTCCCTGCTTTAATAACATTTTGTAATTCTGACCCGAGTATAAAATCCGGCATTAGGAAATTTCACAACGGACGTTTCACAACGAATACAGTATTAATTTTGTAGTGTTCAATAAATCACTTGAATATCAAGATTCTATTGAAATTTCGGTAACTTTTATTGTCATTTATATTCGTTGAAAATGTCCACCCGCGATTTTTTATATCGTTGTGAAATGTCCTATAGCCTAAAATTCGAATCGTTGAGTAAAGAGATCAGAAAATTAACCTAGAGGTTTGGTTATTGGGTAAATCTACAAGTTCTTACTTTTTTCTTGTAAAAAAGTGTCAATTGAAAAGTGGTGTACGAACTTTTGGATTTACCCAATAGGGTGTTCCAAAAAACCACCATTTGGTCATTTCTTGGAGAAAATTTTTCAAAAAATTTTATCTCCAAAATGACCCATTATGGGTATTTTTATGTCATTTTGGAGAAAAAATTTTTACCAAAAAATGAAATGGCGGGTTTTTTGGAACACCCTGTATTAAATGCCTCTTGTAATTACGAAAAAAATCTATAAAAAGTGGAAAAATAAACAGATTAAATCATAACAACATCTTTGGCCGATGGAGCCGGAGAATTTATTGCAACATTGTTCATTGTGCCTCGTAGTTGTTGCTCGAGCAGATTTGGCGCAGCATTCGCAGCAGCACTCAAAATGGAAGAAGGGTCGAAATTTGTTGAGATCGTATTTGTGTTAGCTGACTGCAACGAAGCAGTCTGTAGAAGAAGGTCCAACAATGGTTGCGATTGCAATTTCCCAACTATATCCATACCAGAATTGTTCGAGTTGTTCAATAGAAGCTGGGTGAGCAGCGTTGCCACCGGTGATGGTGGATTCGTAAATGTCGGCGATGGTTGATCGTCGACGAATTGTTGGAGGAGGCTTTGTTGGTATAGTAGTTGCAACAACTGGAGTCGTTGAAGTCCACTAGCCAGGGAATTCTGAGGATTGGCATAGGCGGTGTTGTTTTCCAGCATTGATTGCATGGCTATTCTTCCGAGTAGGGGTAACAGAGACGGGTTTGTGTTATCCATTAGACCATTGGATTTTGTTGGAGAATTCAGAATGGTTGGAGTCGGCGCAGTGTATGATGGCAACGGTCTGTGTAGTTGTGAGGGAAGATGGATATTTCCATAAGCATTATTGTGGAGGAAGGGGTTCGTCGCATAGTCTGAAATTTGGGTCGAAGTTGGGCTTGAAGATTGGCTTTCGTCGGACATCACACCGCTGTCCGAGCTAACGCTTTGACGATCTTTTCCTTTGCCAATATGGGAGGTTGATGCCGGTGCACTCGCATTGCTAATCTTACAGCCATTGCGAGAAAGTCGAGTTGTTGAGCTACGGTTGCGGCGTCTTGATGAGCCAGTCTTCTCTTCACGGTCACGTATCACAGTCCAGAAATGGCCTAAAAAAATTGAACATTACTAGAAAAAAGTGGACAAAAATCTATTCTTACCTACTACACCACTAGCGGAACTTTGTTTGAGTGGAAGCTTCACAAAACAATCGTGAAGACTCAAATTATGCCGAATCGAATTTTGCCAGCCCCATTGATCAGGTCTCTTTCGGTAATATGGGTGAAGATATTTAATCACCTAAAATAATCAATTAGTATCATTTTTTATTCGTTGTATTTTTAATCTATCACTATAAAAATCGAATTTTTGGCAAAAAAAAATCGAATTTGGGAGGCGTTTTCAAAGGTTTTCGACTTCTCGCATAAAAATACCCCTAATAAGTAATTTTGGAGAAAAATTGTTTGAAAAATTTTTCAAAAAAATTTTTTTGGAAAATTTTCGCCAAAAAATGACCAAATGGCAGTTTTTTGTTGGAACACCCTGTATAACATTAATTTAATCCATTTCTCTCTTTTTTCTGCAATGATTTTTCGAACTCTTGACGAAAGAAAAGCATACACACACTCATTTGCACACACACGCACGCGCACAAAATCGTGACAATGANCCTGTATAACATTAATTTAATCCATTTCTCTCTTTTTTCTGCAATGATTTTTCGAACTCTTGACGAAAGAAAAGCATACACACACTCATTTGCACACACACGCACGCGCACACAATCGTGGCAATGATCACGCATTCGTTTGTGTTTCTTGAAGAGCAGTTGTTGTTCCTTTGAGAAAGAAAACACCACGTTCTTTTTTTCCACCACTGAAATTGTCTGTGTTTATTTTTGTTATTGGCTTAGGCGCTCGCCAACTGACAGCCAAACCCCCAACAGCCACTCCTTTCGACAAAAAAGCAGAGAAGACGGAATTTTTCGAAGACCGACGCGGAAAAAATGTCACACATTGAACTATGTATTAGACTTTTCTCTTCTCGTCTTGAGCACATTTAAAGAAAAAATGTAAAGAAAAGTTAAAAGAATTGTATATGTGTGAGACAAAAAGTGTATTAGAGAAAAGAGCTTTTGAAACATGGTCGTCGGTCTTCGAGAGAGAAAAGACTACAAGAATTTTTATGCGTTGGGAGAAGAAAACACAAAAGGGTCATTATGTTTTGTTCTTGGTTGACAACAAAAAATGAATGAAATTAAGTCAAAGACTTAAATTTTTTATTGCAATACAAAATTTATGCTGGGAACAAAGGATTCCAGGCCCGTAGCAACTACTTTTCACCAAAATTGTCCAAATTTCCAACATTTTTCAACAAAAATATGCAAAATTTACTAAAATCAGCAGACTTGGCACCCTTGGCCTTAGGCTTAGGTCAAGACTTGGGCTTAGGCCTAGACTTAGATTTAGTCTTAGGCAGGGACGCCAAGAACATTTGTTTCAAAATCAGAAAATCTGACTTCAAAAATCAAATTTTAGGAGCAAAAATCAGAAAATGCTGCTAATTTTCCATTATATGTCTTATAAACATGACAAAATTTCGCATAATAACAATCAGATTTTTTGCCAGATTTGGCATCTCAAAATTTGTCACTTTTCTGAAAAATCAGCAGACTTGACACCCCCTGCCCTGTACGTCCCCTACGGCCCTGATGTTCGTGCTCAAAATTCGCATATTTATGTTCGGTGACAAGATTGTTTCTTATATTTTTGTACAAGTCCATTTTCTCTTTATTAATTTTTAATCATGTGTTCAGGAAAATTCCCATAATTTTTGCGTTACTTCTTTGTTTTTTTTCACATATCCTTTTACTTCTTGCAAAAAATCAGAAAATTAATTACCCAGCAAAAAATCTCCTTTCATGGAAAAATATTATCACGTACTTATCTTGCCAGCCCACGTGAACGAGAACTTTGACACTCACACACGCGCCACTTTTTTGTTGTAAAACGAATGTGTTATGTGATAAATCACTAATATGAAAAATGAGCGCCCGTCTAATTTAGAACGTAATTTCGACCGAGACATGAGTAGAGCACATCAATTTTTCAATAAAATTTCGAAAAAATCATAAGGAGTTAAAAATTTTTCTAATTACTTGTCGTTTTTTTCAATTCAAAAATTAACTTACTTGATAAATTTCACTGAGTTTCAAGCGTTTTTCTGGGCTGCTCTCAATCGCCTCAATGATCAAATCCTTGTAGCTCAAAGAAGGTCGGTCTTCTTTTTCATCTAGATTTACGCCCATTGACGCGTCATCTTGTTGAGGAAGCATACAGTTGGCTAGACTAGTGTTTGAGTTCGAAAGGAAACTTTCGATTCCAGTGCTTGCCGTCGACGTGGTGGCACTTGGCGAGAGCTGTTCACTATTGCTGGCATTTATGGAGGCATTCATCAAAGCGAGATCGGATACCAGATCCATTTTGTTAAAGCTTAGCGAGAGAATATTTAGAGAAAGTCTTTAGAAACAATTTTAAAATAAGCTAAAAAATTTTCTTTTATATTTAACCTTAAACCTAGGCCTAAATCTTAGACCTAAACGCCTTAGACCTAGGCCTAAGCGCATGAATCGACGCCTAAGCTTAGGCATCGTTTTCATGCGCTTAGGCGCACGATTTTCAGATAAAACGGTAGCATATATAATACAAATTAAAAATAATACATAGATTAACAAACTCCCCAAGGGGACACGAACGATAAAGGAAACTAAAAAAAATTTGTCTCAGACTTACCAAAGTCGGCTAAAGGTCGGCCGTAGCACATGCGCGTCGAGAGCAGAAGAAGATTAGTAACACAGACACACTTACAAATGTGACATTCATTCTGTCCGGAAACTCCTTACGAAAGAAATTTAATCTTTCCTGCAATAAATAAACATAAGAAACGAATTCGTCGGAGACTTTTTTGCTCGACTTCAACAAAAAAAACGTCCGCCTTGGGAAAATAAACATTAAAATTTTTTCGAATTTTTCGAAAAAAGATCAAAGTATTCTTTAATAGTTTTCTTACAGGGAAGCCAAAAAAATTCGTATTTTTGCAATTTTTGGTGAAATTTTTCTCAAAGAAGATGTTAAAAAATGAATAAAAAAATAAGAAAAATCAGATTTTTGACAAAAAATGGAATCTTTCTTATTTTTTATTCATTTTTTGACATGCTTGAACGCAGCCTAAAAGACCGTACAGTTTTTCGAAAAGTAATCTGTAGGGGAGGGGACCAAAAGAAACGGGAATTTAGTCCAAAAATAACGGAAATTTGGTCCAAAAATATTTTTTTGGACCAAATTCCCGTTTCTTTTGCCCCCCCCCCTATATAAGGGGTATTCTTATGCGAGAAATCTATTGCACGCATCGAAAACCGTGAAAACAGCTCTCAAACCATGGAAATTTCCAATTTTCGTATTTTCAAACATGAATTTCAAGTAGAAACAGTTCGAAAGTTGGAAATTTCATGTTTTGAGAGCTGTTTCCAAGGTTTTTAGGTGCGCGGAATCGATTTCTCGCATAAAAATACCCATTACAGAGTACTTTTCGAAAAAATTGCAAAAGTACGGTTCAAGCATGTCAAAAAGTTGCAAAAAATGAATAAAAACTAAGAAAAAAATTCGAATTTTTCTTAAATTTTTTCACAAAATTAGTGTCAAAAGTCCTAGAATTTTGCCCTGATCAAGATAACATATCATGTCTTCAGGTTTGGACCCCATCTTCAAACGTTAGCCCCGCACATACGCACGCACATTACACGTTTTATATAAGAAAATTGCAAAAATCTAACAAAATTTTCATCAAACGTCCACTCAAAATTCAATACACGACAGTAGACATTCAACGAGTGGACTTTTGCAACAAAAGAAATTTGCTGGAGAAAGTTGCGCACAACTATCAAGTTTGGGTGTTTCTTGAGGGACTAATTTTCACTTGCACTTCCTGGGTTTTTGAAACGCAATCCTTGTGCGCGATTTGGAAAGCTGACAGAAAAGAGAAAATTTACAACAAACACAACCGGATCTTGTGCGACCAATCGGGAGAACCGGAAACACAAACAATTTTTTTGTGAAAATCCTTGCGGAAGTATTGAACAAAAAAGTGCGCTAGCTCAAGCTCGAGAATGAAAGCCTGGATCTGGAAACCAGGAAGAGAAAGAGTAGAGGCTATTGTCGTACCGTGTACGCAATGAGCAAACAGTCCCACGAAAAGCAAAGAAAGCACTTCGTCTTCTTCTTCAAAATTCGAAATGGGCCATTTGCGCACATGAAACCCAAACGGAAATGACAACGGCGAACGTTTATAGTTGAGCGTACGAGCGCGAATTCCGAAACCGAGAAGGAGAAATGAAGACGAAAAGGAGTGTTTCTGAAAAATAAATAATAAGAATATGAGGAAGGGGGAGCGGCTGCTGCTGCCCGTCTATCTTTCTTTCGCTCCGTGTGTGTGATTTGTTCTTGCTGTGTGATGATGGCCGGTCCAGTTTGGGAAAATAAACATAAGGAAACATTTGGAACTGGTCGGAAAAATTTATTGAAAAAGAAGAAGGGATACGCCATACGCCAACTCTCTTTCACGGAATACAAACGCAAGGAGAGAAAATTTCGGTGATGGTGGACACCCCAACGATTGTTGTTGACGATCCGGGAAGTCGCCCATAAAATCCGAGCGCGCACAGATTCCCTCGCTCGGACACCCCGGAACTACTACTGCTGCTGTGGATCATTAGTTGTTTTCCTAAGTGACGCACAAACAAGGATGGATGATGGATGAAAAACTGGAAAAATTCAAGCGAAAGTGACACTGTTTTTTGATCGGGGAAATTTTTGATAAATATAGAAAACAAATTGGTTGTTATCAACAGTTGGGCAATCATAACAAATTTTTGACACGAGTTTTGCATACGAAATTTTGTGCTAAAAATGTGGAAAATATGTGCAAAAAATTTTTTTCTTTCCATATACTCAATTTTTACTATACATATTTTCGGTGGTAGACACCCCCAAGTCGATCATTTTTGCAAAAAAATTTNTAAAAATGTGGAAAATATGTGCAAAAAATTTTTTTCTTTCCATATACTCAATTTTTACTATACATATTTTCGGTGGTGGACACCCCCAAGTCGATCATTTTTGCAAAAATTTTGTTTTTTCCATTTTTAGGTATATCCACTGGTCTTACTGGAAGAAAAACTAACAGGTATTGGCTATGAAAATGATTTTGGTGTCATAAGATTCGTCTACCCGGAAGCTATATTTTGGTATATAAACTTTGGTCGGGGCCCTCATACTATCCAAGAAAATCGCCTTTTTCTCCAGGTAAGTGACTTTCAAGTGAGTCGGTCTTTTTACGTATATCCAATGATCTTACTGGAAGAAAATCTAACAGGTATTGGCTATGGATATGATTTTGGTGTCATAAGATTTGTCTGCCCGGTACTAGAGCTTTTGGCAACGACAAAAGTTGAAAAAAAAGTAGCGTTTCCAAAAGCTCTAGTACCATCTGCCCTATAGACGCCGCGTGTGTACCGAAACGAAAACATGTGGAAAAGATGCACTAAGGCCCATGACCCAAAAAAATACCGCATAAAAAATTCGTCGATTTCGCCGAGATATGAATCTTTTTTACGTTTTTCACAGACCCCAGTTTTGAAGGTTAAAAATAGTAACAGTAACAAAATGCCTAGTGCCATTTTTCAAAATTAGTTTTTACACGAAGCGTTCCAAAATTGTATTTTTCTTTTTTTCTTCACTTAGCGCATAAAAATCCTAAAATACACACGAGCTACACACCACTCTAATAATCAAGAACACAAAGACTTTGCCAATAATTCTTTCTTCTATCTCTCTTTGTTGTTGCTTATTGATTTTTCCTTTTTTAGTAATCTCCACACGTCACACACACGCACCAATTTACTGATAACAGGAAATTTTCTATTACAGTCACTTTACAACAAAAAGAAATGCTGATAATCAAAAAATTTTTCCAAGCATCAAAGCACGATAGATCATATACTTCGAGACAATCACTGATCAAACAAACTGCATATAAATCCAACAGTCAACGAAAAATTTCCTCGCCCATACCGCTCCCATTTTTGGTTGATATCAGAAAAGGCATTCTCACCAAGAAAGATCACATGCATTTGAATGATAAAATGGAAAAAGGAAAGCTCTTTTTGCAATAGTTGAGACAAAAATGTTATGGGCACTAAAAAGAAAAGGGAACGAATGCTGGGAGTGGTCCAACAAAAATACGCACGCGCATACGATCATAATAATACCCATTTTTTGGTTCCCATAAAACCATTGTTGTTGAATTTTTTCAGATCTTTTCTCTTCTCACTATAATAAAACACGAAGCCAAAAGAAAGAAAAACATGAAACATCTGCCGACATTTGGGAAATGCCCTGCGGTGCAATTTCCCCTTGATAAATAAACACTTATCAAATAAAATTATTGTTTAAGGATGAAAAAAATATATAAGGATTGTCATAAAATTGGTCATGGGAAAAAAAGAAAAGTTTTGAAATTTTGATTATTTTTGACCAATTTTTGCTCCATTCTTTGTAAGTAAAATTTTTTGTAGATCACAATTTTTGCCTCCTAGTGGGATCGAACTTGCAGGCCCCAACGTTGCTTAACTTGCCAGATCGGACGGATGGCTTCCTTATCCACTTCGCCAAGTAGCCGAAATTTTTCGTAAAGTTAGTCATGAAAAACGTTATAGGCCCTCATACTACCCAAGAAAATTGTCTTTTTCTCCAGGTAAGTGATTTTCAAGTGGGTCGGTCTTTTTGGTATATCCAATGGTCTTACTGGAATAAAATCTAACAGGTATTGGCTATGGATATGATTTTGGTGTCATAAGATTCGTCTGCTCGGGAGCTCTCTTTCTATTTTGTTATTTTGGTGAAAATTAAAAATTTTCTTACGTACCACTCCCTGGTCACATGACACCAAATTACCCCACTTATAATTTCTTTCCGGAGAATCATTTTTGTAACTATCTTAAGACTTGTCTCGCTTAGGCTTAGTTAGTCAATTAGCTAATAAACTTCGGACTTCTTCCAATGACTAATCTTTGAAGAAGACACAGCAATTTTATGATTAAAAAATCTAATAGATTTTCGACGTAGGAAATTTTTTTTCACTTTTAATGCCATCATATCTTCACACAACTGAAAAGAATTCTAGTCTTGGAAAAAGTTAAGAAGCTCAAGCGCAATGATTAATGGTTAAAAAATTGTTACTTTCACGAAAACAATCTTGTTGCGTGAATGCCTCAATGACTCGACAATTTTCTTGTCAAACAAATTCTCAACAACGGAAGCGCATTTAATCTAGAGTAAGTTATAATCTAAAAATATGACCACTTGTTATAATGAAGAAAAAGAAGCCTCTTAAGGCTAATCCCTCTGAATTTAGATGCCTATGAATTAAGAGATTTTTCTAATAATGCTAATGGCAAAAATAAGCACTCAAGAAGAGGTAAAAGCACGAGGAGGTTTCATTAGATTCATGAATAAAATAAACTGTGTCGCGGAAATGTAGGAAAAGTGTGCTTTGGCTTAGCATTCAAAAAACGAATGATGAAAGAAGATAAAGTTGAAAAATGGTAAATTTTTGTCATTTTTTGAAAAAAGATAAAAGAGCGAAAATTTTTTGTTATTTCAAAATATGAAAAATGGGTCATTTTTGTTTTTAAAGGATCAGTCCGGTCGGAAAAAAGTTGTCATTTTTGTTGATATTCGGAAAGTTCATGAAAAATGGACCATTTTTTGTTTTTACGGTAATTTTTGAGTCGTTTTCGAGATAATTGCGTATGTGAAGTTGGCGAGTTTTGAAATTTTGTGTATTACAACGAAAAAAATTGAAAAATTCGTTAAAAATCGAAAATTCGTCAAAATTTGAAAAAAAATTTCAATCGAGTTTTGACGAATTTTCCAACTTTGGCGATTTTTGACGAATTTTTCAATTTTTTTCGTTGTAATACACAAAATTTCACAAATCACCAACTTCATACGCAATTATCTCGACAACGATTCACAATTTATCGTAAAAGCAAAACGTGCTCCATATTTTATGAGCTTTCCGAATATCAACAAAAATATTAACTTTTTTCCGAAGGGACTGGTCTTTGAATGTAGTAGAATTACTTTAAAAATTCCAAAACAATGATGCGACTTGATAGGATGACGCGGTAAATAATTTTGACCGGTTTAATCGCCGCTAACAGTTTTTGGTTACTCACCCTAATGAATTAAGCCGACGCTACGTCACACATCGGAAACTTTGGAACTAGTATCGATTAGATTCTCCTACTGAACGTGAAAATTTTCGAAAAAAACACACACATACACGACAAGAATCACATACTTACCCCTAGAGGGGCCAATTCCAGATGATGGAAAAATTTCACGTTCAATGAGAGAAAAGGATATAAATTCGTCAAAAATCCTGGGGTTTTTTCTTTTCTATTCGATACTAGTTCCGAAACTTTTTTCACATCCCAACAAAATCTTTATTAAGACTATAGAAAAAATAATTTCTTCATTAAAACTAGCCTAAAACTTCGTGACAACTGTCAAGTTCTTTTGTCATCAAAAAACAAACAAAGTTTATAATCGAAGATGTGAAACATTTGTATTATTTCCGGTTTGTGCAGCTTTCGTTGTTTTGGTGCTTTTGTTGTTTCCTTTTCTTCCTGCTACGATTTCTCCTTTCATGCATGTGGGGCTCCGCGCACATTAAACATTTATGTCGACAAAAAACTTCGCTATATTCGAAAAAATGAAAGAAATTGGTTGCAAATGTGTAGGCGCGACCAAATAATAGAATGCTGATGAGTGTGTGCCGTTTTTAGAATAACACAAGAAACATGCATAATAAACCAGCCGAGAACATAACTCAATAGTTGTTCTCTCGCGCTTGTTCGCCTGCCTGCTTAAATGATTCAGCGGGTTTTGTTCTTTCGACAAGAAAAGAAAACACACACTTTTAAATGGGAGAACGAGGACGGAAGAAATTTTTCGTGTTGAAACAGATTTTCAAGTCTTTGGTCTTGGGATTTTTTCAAGAAGATGTAAAAATAGATGGTTTAAAAATATTTTTTTGTTGACTTATGAAATAGGTTGGGGGAAAAAAGCTTAAAGATAATATACAGGAAGTTAAATTTCGNATGTAAAAATAGATGGTTTAAAAATATTTTTTTGTTGACTTATGAAATAGGTTGGGGGAAAAAAGCTTAAAGATAATGTACAGGAAGTTAAATTTCGATTTTTGACGAATTTTTCTATTTTTAGCCCATTTTTCAAAATGACACCAAAATTATCCAATTTGAACATTGTTTTGGGTTATCGAAACGAAAACATGAATCAGGGTTTTCGCTTCAATAACCCAACACAATTTTCAAATTGTATAATTTTGGTGTCATTTTATTCGCTTCATAGAATTATAAAAAATTGCTACAATGTTCATTTTGTGAAAATTTAAAAACTCGATTAAAGATTCAAAAAAGTTTGTGTATTACAACGAAATCATGTACACACAAATTCAAAATTTCAAACGCAATTCTCGAAAACTACAACTTTCAGAACATGCCGTAAAAACAAAAGATGCTCCATTTTTCATGAACTTTTCGAATATCAACAAAAATGGCAACTTCCCCCCCCCACGGGTCCTTTAAAATCGGACAAAAATAGCGGCTAGCCCTAACAAGCAATAAAAAAAGCATCAACCATCATGCTGAATAATACTTTCCATTTCACCTTTCAATTATCATTCGACAAACAAATTTATATCCTGTTTTTATTGTACAGGGTGAGTAATAAAAATGTGCATTTTTGTGATTTTTGGATTGAGAAATTTTTTTGGGAGCGGAAAATTTAATAAAAATGATTCATAAATAGGTAATTTTATGCTGCGAATCGATTGCGCACATTTTATAAGCATGAAAAAATTTTCTTGACCTGATTCAGAAAATAGAGTTGGTGTACGAAAACAAAAATTTTCTCCATTCCCTGAATCAGGGTCAAAGAAGCGTTTTCATGCTTCGGGAATGCGCGCCATCGATTTTTCGCATAAAATTACCCCCATATGGGTCATTTTTAGTAAAAAAAATTTTTTCAGGTCTCAAAAATGCACTTATTTTGGAGTTGGTGTACAAAAACAGCGATCTTTGACCCACTCTGTAAAATCCATTTTTGGTAACAATTTTAATGAGCTCGCATACACACGTATCAAAACACATAAAACATGAGAATTTTCCAATAAAAATAATTTCTCTCATGCTCATTTTTCGTGCCCAATAAATGAAATGGGAATGTAGTTTTAATAACAAACACATATGGCAAGAAAAAAAGTTTCGAGATATGCTCGAAAAATGTATGTGTGTGTGACCTTTGCGGGAAAAACGATGGATGTTTCTAATAAAGCGAATCTCTAATTGGATTCTTTGCCTCAAGAGGAGAGCATTTATGAAAAAAAACTAAGCACGAATAAAAAAGAAATGCAAACTAACACAAAAAGATATGAGGAAGACCTTCAATAATGAAGCCTTATTAGGCGGAAATCCAAAAAAGACACATTTTCTAGCTCACATGGAGCACTATCAACTTGCTCCCTCCGATTTTGCCGAAACCGGTCTAAAAATGCTGTTCATATTCGACTTGATTATAAAATTTTTTGGAATTACGGCCCCATGTGCTTCCCCCGAGGAGATATGGGCGTTTAAAGTTCGTAGAATATACAGAAAGTTGAATTGATTAGCAACGAAATTCCAAAAACTTTTCTAATCAAGTCGGGTATGAGAAGCATTTTTAGACCGGTTTCGGCAAAATCGGAAGAGGGCAAGTTGAAGTATCAGAAAAATCTGTGATAGAAAAGCAAAGTGAAAGTACTCACGATCGATCGTCATGTTCGCGAATCCATTCTTCTTTTTTCCTATCCTTGTCAAAAAAAACATGCACAACAACGTCGCAAAGAAAAGAATGCACAAGTGAAAAGGAGAAACAAAAAAGATAAATGTCCTCCGGCAACAGACTTGTTCTCAAACGCACACATAACAAATGACAATAGCACACACATCATGAAGAAGATGAGCCAACAAAATCGACGAACCGGCACAAAAAATGCGCTGGGAAATCCGCAACAAACCGAAGAAAAAATCCTCGATGATTGAATAGATATGAAGAAATGATTGCAATCGAGAAAAATTTTTCAAACATTTGCTCAAATTCAAAACACAAGTTTTGAAACGGAGAGAAACATTTCTTTCGCTTGTGTGTTACACCGTTGGAAATTTTTGCGGGTGATAAAAAAAATATAAACGAGACGTAATAAAAACGGACTAATTTAAATTTAAGGAACAGGGTTTTCGCGCTAATACACAAAAAAGTTCAAAAACATTGAAAAGATGATGTGTTTGAATTGTTTTGTGTATTGACGCGAAAACCCTGTCCCTTATAATTTAAATTCAATCATCATTTTTTCTATTCCATCTTTATTGGATGTGATTCATCGCATTGCATTCATGTATTACATGGGTTAGGTCGTGTAAACGAGTTCAACATTCCGTGGGTGAAGAATGATACGCAACAAGAATGATTTTGAAATCATTAGGCTTGGTGGGCGTAGGCCTAAGCCCAAGCTTAAGCCCAAGCTTAAGCCCAAGCTTAAGTCTAAGCCTAAGCATAAGCCCAAGCTTAAGCCTAAGCCCAAGCCTAAGCCCAAGCCTAAGCCCAAGCCTAAGCCCAAGCCTAAGCCCAAGCCCAAGCCTAAGCCCAAGCCTAAGCCCAAGCCCAAGCCTAAGCTTAAGCCTAGACCTAAGCGCTTTTGAAATCATCTTTTCACAGTTTTTGAATTGTTCTATGTATTAACACGATAGCCCTGTTCCTTATAATTTAAATTCAATCATCAT
>OZJO01009921.1:0-20391 GCA_900406225.1 Acrobeloides nanus
CATACTCACCCACCGAGGCCCCTACGGACTATCACATCAATCGCTCGCTGAAAAACTGAATGTCGAACAAAGTCTACAATGATTTGGATGAGCTTGTCGATGATGTTAAGGCATGGATTGCCTCTAAGAACCGTGGCTTCTTCGAACGTGGAATCGATATGTTACCAGAAAAATGGGAAGCTGTTATTGAAGTAGATGGAGAATACGCTCCAGAATAATCATTTAAACCGGTTTTTGTTGTATTTTATTGTTGTTTTGTTGAATAAAAGTTGATTATAAAAAAAACGAACTTAATTATGCATCAACTCAATACAAAATTTGGGGAAAGTTCCCCTTACACGTGCTTTATCATAAAAAATCTATGACTTCTAAAATGGTCCTTTTCTTATTTTGCCAAAAGTGGAGAAGTTCCCTTTACACGTGCATTTATCATAAAAAATTGGAGTGATAAATTCTTGCTTGGTCACAATCTTTTATAGGCTAATGCATCCCTGCGTGGTCTTGGATTTTTCCCGCTGAACGACCACGCAGAGATGCCTCGAAAGTCTATAAATAGGCAATCGTTTCGCGAAAACTTCACCGTCGAATTCGACACAAAGGCAAGCTATGGAAGAACTTCAAGACTTCAAGCTAGACGACTTGTACGATAAGCTGAGACTGGAAGAAGACGAATTTCAAGAATGGCTATCAGAAATTGGGCTACTACATGCTTCAAGGACTTGTGCTTGCGGGAATCCGATGAGAAAAAACAGAGACGAACGTGGAATTCTCCATTGGCGATGTTTTCGTGCCGTTCATAGACCAGCTGCACCAACAATCGGCTTCCAAAGTCTTCTAAAGGAGTTCAACTGGCGAGAACGCTTCGGACAGCAAAACATGATTTTCTACAACTTTTGGAGCCAAGTAGCAGCCCTTTATCCATGCCAACGTTAAGCCTTTGAACGATTCTTACCATTTTTTTCTTTAGGGCCACATTCAAAACAAGAATTACGTGCTTAATCTGAATAATTCAAAAATTTTCTTGTTTTCTTTCGGCAAAATAAGAAAAGAACCATTTTAGAAGTCATAGATTTTTTTAATGATAAATGCACGTGTAAAGGGAACTTTCTCCAAACATTTGAACAAAATTTGAGCAAAATTTGGACATAATTTGACCCAAAATTTAGACTAAGCGTTGAGACAAAATTTGAGCTAAACTTTGAACCTAACTTTGGATCAAAATTTTCGAGCCAAACTTTGAATCAAAAATTTAATCCATGAAGTTCAAATCACATGACTTGACGGTCAGACACCCTTGTCTCAAGTACTTGGAAACATCCTTTTGCAAAATTCGGAAATTGCTTTCTAGTTCCATGAGACGTCATAAAAATAGTTTCATGAGAAGTCATAAAGACAGAAAATTCGGATATTCCTGGCAGTTTTGCCACGAATCTCTTGATCTTTCCGAATTCTTTCTCGGACCCTATTGACCGAAGGGGTTCGTGTTGACCTCGGGCGACTGCTTCTAGGTCTGTCTGAGCAATAAGAACTTTTATTTCACCCTGTATTCTATAATTTTTGAGTTTTTCTTCTGCTTTGAGACAAGTCCAAAATTCACTTAATATCGTTGAAATTTAATTCCGCTTTTGAGGTAAGTAGCCATAATTATATCCCAGGCACAGCTTTCTAGTAATATTAACCTCCGTAAATTATTAGACACGACCATATTGTTTTCTTGATTCTTTAAAAGTAGGTGTTTATTTATCGAACGACAAATTAAATTGAAGTTATGACATGTGTTAAGTGGAGGTTATAAGAATTGAATAGACCATTTGATCAAACATAGTTTTATGCTTATGGTCAAAATGTCTCATGAAGAAATAATTTTTATCAAAAATTTGGAAGCTTTATTTCCATTAGTTTATGCTACACCTTCGTTGGTTTTATATGTGTGTATATTGTGTTTGATATGTGCTAACAGAACAGAGTTTGGGAGTTCGTTTTATAGGCTGTTTATTGTTTGTGGAATTGCGGTATGTTGAAATGAATGACAAACCATAAAAGGAAAAACGGCGAGTCGATACATGATATCAACCTTTTTAGTCCCCTACATTTAAAGTAAGATTCTTGAACCGCGATCAGGGCCGTAGGAAAGAGGGCAGAAGGGGCTAGAGGGTCATTCGGGCTTCGGCTCTTAAGTGTTGACATGAAATGTCGATACAAAATGTTGATCCTTAAAGGGACACTAACCATGGCTTAGTGTTTTGCTAACTTTTTTTTTAAAAGTAATAAAAAAATGAGTTTCAACCGAATTTTTTCGAGCGACCACACATTCGATTGCTGGTAATCTGGAGAATTTTTTGTAAAAAAAATTATTGAAAAATCACACGTTTTATCCGAGATATAGTCATGTGAAATTTGGACCCAAAATGCCCATTTTTCCTTATTTTCAAAACTTTGCCAAAAATTGGGTATAGGACGGATTTCTTCGAGCGACGGCAATCTTGAAAGATGGGAATCTGAGGGATTTTTTACAAAAGAAATTATTGAAAAGGCTTTTAAAATCGCGAAGATATGATTTTTTGAATATTATACCTTTTTCGATGTTTACCTTATTTCCAAAAAAGTGCAAAAATTGAAAAAAAGCAAAATTTTCAAAAAATCATATCTCCGCGATTTTAAAAGCTTTTTCAATAATTTCTTTTGTAAAAATATCTCAGATTCCCATCTTTCAAGATTGCCGTCGCTCGAAGAAATCCGTCCTATACTCAATTTTTTGAAAATAAGGAAAAATGGGCATTTTGGGTTCAAATTTCAAATGGCTATATCTCGGATAAAACGTGTGATTTTTCAATAATTTTTTTTACAAAAAATTCTCCAGATTACCAGCAATCGAATGTGTGGTAGCCCGAAAAAATTCGGTTAAAACTCATTTTTTATTACTTTTTTTAAAAAAGTTGGCAAAACCTAAGCCATGGTTAGTGTCCCTTTAAGTGTAGGGCATAAAAAAGGCCCAAATATAGATTATCAAAAATTGGGTTATTAAGTATAAGGTCAAAAGTTGTGCTTCAAAAGTTATGCCTCAAATGTACAAGAAGCTCGACATTATACATAAACACAACATATAAATTTGAGGACATCCTCGCATGGATCCTCTACTACATCAACATTCGCACTGCTACAGCACCTTGCTTTTTCTGGTTTTGGCAAATGCTTCCAAACGAAGGTTTTTGGCCGGCATTTATTATGTTTATAAGTCCATATCTAGTCTTATGGGAGTTTTTTCTTACATTCATGCTCACTTTTAACAGATTTACATGTTTAATATTTTCTCAGAAATCTAAGGTAACCATTAAATTGTATAGAGTCGTCAAACTTGGAGATGAAAAATTGGGGTGTGAATTTTTCGGAGGAACCGCATAAGATTATCCTTAAGTTTTGTGCCATTTTATAAGTTACATAATAAAATATAGCTCTGGAACACTTTTCTCCCATTTGTTGTCATAATAAGCATATGTTTTCCTATACCATTTTTATGGCAAATTCCGTTTAATAAGCCTATGAAATTTCAAATGAATGATACGAATATTTTGGATGGTTTTGGTATGGATCAAACTGATAAGGTCTATGGGGTAAAAACATTTATGACATCTCACGGCTGACCAAACTGTGCAAAAAGTTGCGACAAGTGTTATTGAAACGAAAACCATTAAAAATGTCAAAAAGTAGCTCTTAGAAAAACTCGATTATCTCATCAAAGGTTAAGCGGAATTGAAATTTTTTTTTTAAAGTTTCTACAGCTTCTGCTCCACGTATCTAAAAAGGAATTTTTTTGCCTGAACTGGATTTTATATGTTNCGTAAGAATTGACCAAATAAAAGACCAGAACGATTTTTTCTTTTTCAGGCAAAAAATCTACTTTTTAGTATGAAAAACGGAAAAAATCGACCTTTTTTAGCAGTTTTTATAACTAAAAGCCGTTTATTTAAACGAAAAACAAAAAAATCGTTCTGATCTTTTATTTTCATTGTTCTTGCACGTATTTTAAGCCCAAGATCTCGAAAAATGGATTGTTAGAAAAAAAGTTGAAAGATTTTTAAAACGGTAAATGTCGTATTTTAAACTATCTTTATTTATTTTAAAAAACTTTTCTATAAATAGCCTGCTTGGCTCATTGGTTTTGCTCTCGCTTCCTATGCAGAAGGATCAGGTTCGACTCCCATCTGAAGCAATTTATTTTTGCGTGATTATTTTTTTGATAAAAGTTAATTTTTCCAAAAATGTTTGTAAAACTATTTAAAAAGAATGTTTCTTGCTTTAAAATTGCATAAATAACTTTAAAAAGTGTTTTTAAAATAAATCCAGCACGTTTTAGTACTATTTTTCACTTGTCACAACTTTTTGCACAGTTTGGTCAGCCGTGCATCTGAAAATAATCACTTTAGCTGAATCTAAGCTTATCCACTTTTCTAATATGCTCTTCTATTACGTTTTTATCTGGAATTATGAATGGAGCCATGATATGCTATATATGTAAAACTCCACAAACATCTAATATGGTTAGAAGGGCGGAGAAAAAATTAGCCATTTTTTCAATGATTATGTTTATCTATCAGTCGTTTTATGCGATTGATCAGGTATTATAGGCTGTTATTAAATCGGATCACAATTTTAGATCCTTTTTTACTTAAACGGACGTCTTTTCTATGCTGACATTTCATGGAGTATATTATTTCCCATACAAAAATATGTTGTTGATCTTACACTGTTATCACCACCGTGGTTTTTAACTCTCATGAGCTCTTCTATAAGACAAGCGCTGTTAGAAACGGGAATTTCTAAGTGGATTATGAGAAGACGTGATACGGAAGTTATTCCGATACAACCTTCGGTTTCTAATTTTGTCGCATAAATTAATTTAATAAATAACATCAGGGCCGTACGAAGGGAATGCTTAATAGGAAAGGGGGCGACACTAGATAGTTTCCATTGGTATCTCGTTCCATGCTTTCACCAAACTCTTTTTCAATGCCTCTATTGACTTTGATTATGCTTTTGATTCCAAAATGCTCCAAATCGAGTAATCCGTTCAGATCGGGTGAGTTTGGTGGCCATTCACCATTGTTACGCTGAGGGCTGACTTCGATGAAATATGGAAAGTTGTCTCTGATCCAGTCTTGGGTTTCCTCGGCCTTGTAGGAAGATGCGCCATCTTGCTGAAAGGTTCAATGGCTGTCTTCGGTCTCGCAATGCCCTTCAATAATAAACACTAATGGTCAGAACTTTTGCACCGACCTGTATAAGCCCGAACGAAAACTCTTGATCAGACGACCCTTATGGCCGAGTGGGTAAAAGGCGCCTCCATGGAGCCAACAGGCGAGGGTTCGAGTCCGGCCTCCAACTGCATTTCGCCTATAAACAAAACAAAGTCAAACTTTCGATTTAAAAGTCGGTAAAAAATGGCAAATTTCGATAAAAACGGGGAAATTCCGGTACAAAAACAGGGCCTACATCGTACCGACTTTTTTGGGAAACGAAGTATAAAAATAGCCTAAAATTTTACTCCCATCGGTCAAATTTTTTTATTCAAATATTTAAAAAAAGTTATTATTAGAATGTATAAAAAATAATTTTATTAAAAAGCATATAAAATAAAAATTATTTAACATTCAAGAGTTTCGGATCAATTGTAGCGCTATCATTGTGTAGTGAACGACCGCCATCAGCCACCACAATTGAGCCAGTCATGTAAGAAGCTTGTTCAGAAGCTAAAAAAAGAAGCACATTAGCCATTTCTTCTGGAGTACCAACACGTTTCATTGGAGTGTTCGGTGCCATTGTGTTTTCGAAAATCTATAAAATTTCAAATTTTTTTCAAAAAATTTTTTGACAAGGAATAGTCGCGAATGTCAGTCAGAGATTTTCAATATTTCGACACAAATCGATAGATAACATGAATATAAGACACGCTGTGTAAAAATTTCTTTCCCATACGAGGTTTAGGGTAGGTTTCAGAACATAAGAAATCCATGACTAACACTTTGCGGCTATTCCATGTGAGTATTTACATGTTTTTGGGTTTCTGCCGAGATCCCATGTCTCATCATAAATTGGGTCTCTATAGCTCCAGGACTAAAAAAACATTAACAATGTAACTTTAGAAGGAACGAGAAAAGATAAAATTACTTCAAGCTATTCACTCGAACACCTTTGGGCCCATAAATTACAGCCATAGTTTTTGTAAAATGGTCCAACGCCGCTTTTGCCATTGTGTAGTACATCGTCGGTGGGTACTTAGAAAAACGTTTTTCAAAATTTTTAAATTTGACTTACTGGTCTCAATGACCCAATAGAACTAACATTGATCACATTCCCGTGTGTCTTTTCTAGATGAGGCATAGCCAACCAGGACAACTTGACTACTCTAAAAAATTTTTATATGTTAAGATTCGGTCAGTCCTACGATCTCAAGTTGACTTGAAAAACATAATCAAAATTGTCAAAAGTAAAAATATCGGTTGTGCCAGGTTTTTGGGCAATGCCAACGTTGTTGATCTAAAAGATTGGTAAAAATATTGCAAAAAACTCGGTTTGTGTACCAAAATATCAATTTTCCCGAATTTTTTCACAGTTTCATCAACAATTTTCTTAAGAACGTCTTCGTCTTCAACCGATCCTGAAACAATCCAGATTTTTTCTATTTTTGATCCAGCTTCGAGCATCAGTTTTTCGGTAGCCTAAAATTAATTTGATCACCAAATGACATCATTTTTGTGAAAAAATTACTTTTAGTCGATCGTTGTTTTGCCCATGAATGGTGACTTTGGCGCCTTCTTTTGCAAATGCAACCGCTGTAGCTTGACCAATTCCGGCACTTGAGCCTAAAATTGAAAAAAAAATTAGATTTTCAATAAAAAATAAAAACTATTGTACCTGTAACAATCACAACTTTTCCATCAAATTTACCCATAATAATAGAAAAAGGTTTTTATTCGAAGAAATTTTTTATAAGTTATGTCAATTTTTTCATTGTTTTATATACTTTTGGAGACACAATTTAGCCACTAAATTGGAACGAATTTTGATCAGTTAATGCGCAAAAATTTATTTCTAGTAAGATTTTATGTCAGTAAAGCGCATCAAAAGTGCTTTAGAGGGTAAACATACAAACAGCAAACTACAAAATGATCAATTCATAGCAAGGTAACAAGAGTCTAGTTAGAAAACAATTTGAAAAAATTACGTTTTTGTTTAAAATTTTAGCGCCTATTGGTGCAAAAAACATACAGGATGGGACAAAAAAAGTGGATTTTTGTGATTTTTCCTCCAAGTGGACAATTGCTCCATAAGGAAAATTCCTCCAAATGGATCATTTTTATATATGGTTAAAGCAAAAAATCTATAAAAAAATACTGAAAAACTTCATTTTTTTGAATTAAAACTTCGTTTTTTGATATCATTTGATATCAAAAAACGAAGTTTTAATACAAAAAAATGAAAATTTTCAGTATTTTTTATAGGTTTTCAGCAAAAAATAACATCACCAATGTGTTTCTCGACTAAAAAGACGTCAACTCAAAACCGATCTAATTTTCTTTCATAAACTTCTCACAAACGAGATTTAATTGGAAACCTCCTTTCCTATCCTTTGTGTTACCTTTACTACTCGAACAAATCCTAGGGGAATCTACCCAATTAATAGTTCTAAAAATATTAGGAATGATTTATTCCTTATCCGAATAACTAAAATCTACGTTAAGCTTCCTTCCAATTTAGTCTCACCCCCCCCCCTAAACAGTTTTTTGGTGATATAAAAGGGACATTTAGGCAAACTGTGATATTATAGGCCTTTGTGTGTTGAATTATGTTATTTTGTTTTATTAGCTGTGATGTATTTAGTACCTGCGACATTGTTTTATTTAATTTTGGTCGCGGCTGTATAGCCGTATATAAATGTTATGTAAAATATCCCCCTAATAGGATCTTTTTTTGCTAATTTTAAAAAGAAAAAAATTCGACTTTTGGGCGATGATAAGCGAATCCACACCAAAGTGAAATAGCTCCAGCTTTTATAAAATCGAGAAATGACAATTTAATCAACTAAATAACAATAAAATAAAACACAAGTTCAATTAAACGAATCAAATTCAGATTTTAACTAATGTTCCTTCCATTGATCATCCTTCAACATATTCAAACAGAATTGTGCTTCTTGTAATGACATTCCGAGTTTCAATTTTCGATCCACATCGCCTACACCAGAGCCCAGTATCAGTAGATGACATCTAAAAGACAATATTCATGAGTTAAAACGTTGGTACTGTAGTTCGGATTAGCGACCCAAAATGACAGGGTCCGGTTTTTATATCTTTTTTTCTACACTGACCCTGAATCAATGAAGCATTTTAACGCATCAATAAAGCATTTCCACGTAAGGGGAAACCGAACACAATCAAACAGTCATTTTTGGAAGGGTTTATCCCTCTCATTTTTCTTTGGATTTTGTAATAGAGAAATGGGAGAAATAACACCTGCCAAAAACGACTATAAGATCGAGTAAGGGGATACTGAACACGACTCCCCTCCCTCCAAACACAAATCCATTTTGCGCCGCTGCATTCATACCTGCATAAGAAAATAATTCCACACCAAGCCGAAGACATAGATAGGGGTATAATTCCATCGCCCAAGCACATTGGTTTATATTCTTCAAAAACTTGGAAAAATGTCGACTCTTCTAGCCCAGATTTTAATTGGTCTTGTACTATGGCCCGAACCAATATGAGTTGATGTTTGGAGATGCTTCGGAAGAAATCCATTCGAATTGAACACGACGCTTCCTTTATTGCTTTTTGAACCTGAAAATTCAAACGAATCAGGGTTACAAAAAAGATTCCAATAAATACAAGAGGGCAAAAGTCCTTGAGAAATACAAAGACATTGAGCATATTTTTTCCAGCATCCCCTTCAATAGTGAAATATCTTCGATATCTCTTAATTTTGGAAAATTCGCACTTTTTCGCAATGCCAAAATTCACTGGTCTTCAATGTACCATAAAAAATCAATAAACAAGCTTACATGCTCCATAGTCATCTCAGTCGCTTCATTATCCAAAGCAATTTCCACACCACGTTGCATTATATCCAAGGCCTTGCGAAGATCGCCAGACAAAGCGGCAACCTTAAAAATTATTATCATAAGTATTCAAGAAATTTAAAGATTTACTTTTCTGCTAGCAAATTGAATAGCATCATTCGAGATTGCTTTACATTTTGAAATTCTATGGTCAATAATTTCAGTGATTTCTGGCCATTCATAAGGCTGGAAACTGATTCGATTTGAACCCTAGAAAAATGCAACACTGTCGTATTTTTAAAAATCATACTAATCGACTGGAAATTCGATGATTGAGCATTCTTTCAGGTAAATCTAAAGTGTTCGAGATAGCAATGACGTTGACTTTCGCCTCCGGTAAAGCAGTCCAATTAAAGATATCATAAATAATTTCTTGTCGCCTCGTAAGTAGCATATCCATCTGAAAATTTGCTTGTCAATAAAAAGAAAAGAGTTAGAAAAGTAATTGTTTGGCAAGATCCCTCCCCCCACTTCTTATTGGGGAAAAAACGAATACCACTTCTTATTTTACCCAAAAAATCGAAAAAATACATAAGAGTCCTCCCTTGAAAAAATGCTTAAAATACGAGTTAAACTTCAAAAAAATCGTCATTTTTAACTCTTTTTTTAGAGTTTTTCAAATAAAAAGTGGTAAAACTAGTATAGATACAATCACTTCTTATTTTGGTTCAAAATTTCTTATAGATCACTTCTTATTTTGGGACCCTGTCCATTCCCCACCTATGTTTGGGGCCATATGCAAATAAGCAAACAGTTCTCAAAATTAAATAAATCTTCTTATATAAACAGCGTAATGTGCGGAAATCGTTTGACGATTTCAGGAAATTCCCAAAATCAGACAATTTTAGAGTCGGGAATGAGTTTATAACTTGTTATAGTGAACATAATGGTGTTTTTGGAAATATTCATCAGGTTTTTCTGCATATTTTTGCAAAAGACCACATCGACAAAATAATGTATTGGTGAAAAGTTAAGACTCTTTTCCCAATTTCGGAAAAAATCAAGAAAATCCCGATTTCTGAAAGTTTCAAACAGTTAACCAAGCGACAAAACTGAGTATCAAAGCTACGACTTTTCGAGCAACAGCCAAACACGCAACCTACTGCGCCACTGAGGTCACGATTATACAACAATTTGGCCGTTAGCTGAACGAAATAAATCACACGTATGAGAGTACTCAAAATATGTAAAAAAAATTTTATATTGATGAAAATGCCTTCAACCATAAATACCTCGTCAACTAGCATTATAATAGGAGATCGTCTATTGTCCGCGTAATTAAACATGGCATTCAATTTTTGACGAGCATTACTAAAAAGTTACGTATTAAAGGGACTGTCCCACATAGTTACCTTTTTGTTACATGTTTTTAAATGTCATAAAAAATTGAGGTTCAATCGGATTTCGACTTACAACCACTCATTCGAAAGCTGGTAATCTGAGGAACATTTTGTAAAAAAATATCGAAAAATATTTTGATTTGACAGAGATATGGATGTTGCACCATCAACACATTATTATGTAAATTTTTCGAAAATTAGTCAGCTTTCAAAAACCGAAATGTGATCCGATTTATACAAGCGGTCACTCATTCGAAAGCTGAGAATCTAATGAAAATTGTGCCAAAAAATCATCAAGAAATCTTACATTCTCACCGAGATATGGTTGTTAATCATATGATCTTTTTATTCAAAATTACATGATTGTTTTTTTATTGGATTTTTTTGAATAAAAAGACCATATGATCGAAATACCATAGTGAGGATGTAAGATTTTTTAATGATTTTTTTCACAATTTTCATTAAATTTTCAGCTTTCGAATAAATGATCGCACGTATAAATCTGATCACGTTTCGATTTTTGGTAATTTCTTGAAAATTGACTAATTTTTGAAAAATTTGCATAAGATGATGATGTTTGCAACAGCCATATCTCTGTCGTTTTCGTTATTTTTTTACAAAATGTTTCTCAGATTACATGTTTTCGAATGAGTGGTCGTAAGTCAAAATCTGTTTAAACCTCAATTTTGTATGACTTTTTAAAAACAAAAAGGTAAGCATGTGAACAGTTCCTTTAAGAATGAATTTAAAAAATCCTAACTTCGCTGAGATCTTCTTGTACTCATAGGTAGCTTGTTGATAAACAGAAACAAAGATGGCTTTTGGGTCGGTTACCTCGAGTCCATTTATATGTACAAAAGTAAAGTTATTTGATTGTTCCAAATCATTCTTTACCTGAAATAAAAATAAATGTATAGTCCGCTTCAGCTCCAACTATAAAAAAAGCTAGACCCAAAATTCAAAATCCGAAGTCATCATCCCGTCCAATATATTGGACGGGATGATATATTGCAATATGGCAAGTTAAGCAATGTTGGGCCAAATGGACTATCGTAAGTTCGATCCCCATCCGCTCCCTTACTACACTGGCCCTACTACTCCTTACCTTCAAAACAGTAGCTGTTTTTCCAGTTCCAGGCACACCACTAATATAAAGAGCTTGACTTTCAGCATCCTTTTCAAGACAACTCTCAAAAAAGCTCTTAATTTCCGCATATTCTTTTTCCCGTCTCAACAAATTCTCTGGAATAAACGAAGTATGCAATAATTTTTTGATTTCTTCCAATGGAGATAACTTCTGCTCTAACGACTTGAACTTATTAAATTGTTTAGATGTTTTCTAAAATCGAAGGTATATATACAACATACTATAGTGATGGGGGGACTGCCCCCCCCCATACATGGGCAGCACCCCAGGTGAAATTTTCAAAAAAACCCACATTTGATACACCTCCCGATGGGATAGAAAAGTTGACGACCAAAAAAAGATTGACAAATTTAAAAAATATTTTTTCCAAAAATAAATATGCAGGTGAAAAACCTGGAGTCTGCCCATGTATGGTCCCCCTTGACTTCTTCTTGGCCAACAAATTTATGTTTAAAAATGCAATAAAACAAACCATTTCTTATTTGAAGAAAACTTTTTAACAAAAAAAAACATCTTTTTTAGCCTATTTTTTCAAAATTCCAAGTTTTTTTTACCAAAAAAGTGACCACTGCTTATTTTTCGATGCATTTTTTGATCAAAATAGACCACTTTCTTATTTTAGTTTCTTGTTCCCCTTGCTTGCCCCACATATAATATACAAAAAATGGTTAACGATTACCCCTTTGCTAGGACGTCCCTCCTTTCTGTTCAGTGGTAAATTTTCTTTATCTGAATCATCACTTTCTTGAACAAAGTTTTGCCTTCTAGCTCGACTACGGCGTCTTGTAGATGGGATTTCTTCAAAAGGAGTCGGAGAACGTGACGATGAAGAAGTTTCCTAAAAAAAATCAATATTTTTTGATACAAAAATTTTTAAGGCAAAGTTTGGTATCCAAAAAGTAAATTGAAAAATTTGCACAAATGTACAAACTTACTTGATAACTCATACTGTCGCCATCACTATTAATATAAATTGGATCACTTTTATCCTCCTCCAAACTAATAAAATTCATCGTTTTATTCACATTTTTATTAGGTGTCCGCCTTGTATTATAGCGTTTCTCTGGCGTAAAATTCTGAAAAGACTAAATTTAATTAAACGTTAAAAAAAATATTGAGTTGGCGCATAATTAATGTGGATTTTCGCTGTTCGTCCTCGGTAACAAGGAACTGGAGCATACATGGGCAAGCAGGGAAGGTGCGAAGCTTTTTTGAGGTGGTTCCAGTCCTGCAAATAAAGGTCCAGACGATCTCGAATTTTCAATTTTTTAATGTAATCGATTTTTTGAAATTTTAAAGCAAAAATTTGAATTTTTTAAAATTTTGAGGTTGTCTATTAAATTTTGGATTTTGAGTGAGTTGATTAGAGGGTGGCACCCTGCCTTGCCCCAGTATGAACTGGAGAAGAGGAGTTTTGTTCATTCTGTTGAAGCAATTCCGTAAAAATATTCGCTCGGCTTTGTTGTGTTCATACAGTTCGTGGGGGACGCAGCCAAGATTTCAACAAGTACTTTTTTGCGCCATCCTATAGAAAATAATATACCTTGGATATATTTCGCTGAGTATTAAGCAAATTAAGTGGCTTTGGTGATTTTAGATTGAGCTAAAAACAGTGTCTAAAGAGAAGAAAATTTCAAAATACCTTGTTTAAATTTTTAGCTAAGGTCGTGCCAGGAGTTTCAACAAGCTTTTCTTGATTAATAGGATCACGACGTGACTTCGAGGGTGTTTTCTGAGTGGTGTCATTTTTTGTTAGATTAACCAATTCGACCTTAAAACGAAGAATAAAAACTAGAACAATTTTTCATTCAATAAAACGAGGGCCGAGCGATTCTCCGAGGATAACTCCCAAATTTAAAAATTAATTTCCAGCATCTTTTCTAAGCTTTCAAGCAAAAATAAAAACGCTAACATTTTCCATTTCTCAAAAAAATCGAATTGCTCACAATTTTTCTGCGGTTTTCAGGTTGCGAGAGTGCGCGCAATGATTCTTCGCATAAAATTACCCCTAAATGGATAATTTCTGAAAGAAAATAAAAAAATTTTTTGCCGAGTTAGTCAACGTTAAGTGGCTTGCTCCAAAAAATCTTTTAAGGAAGCAATCATCAAAATAGTGGCGTTTCCGACCTGTTGAAATACCCTGTATGTAAAATTTAAATAATATCTCACTTTGATCGATACATTCCAAATTGAATACTTTGATCCATTTGGAGAACACAGCAGCTAAAATTAGCCTAATTTTTGACTACAATATAACTAGCAGTCAGAGTCGTAATTATATGGAGAAGCCTAGGGATTTCGGGTGGGGAAGGGGTGAATTGTCCACAGTGTCCCTCACCCTCTCAGTGGCTTAACCAGAGCCATCGAAACCAGGGGGGGGTATTATAGTTGAGTCATAAAAATGGCCATTTTTTTCAAAAAAATTTTCCAGGTATGAGGGAAAGGTGTTGTAATTCAATTTTGCAAAAAAATTATTTTTTTTTGTTCAAAAAATGGCATTTTTGACGATTTTTAGTGAACAAAATGGACTTTTTTTTCAAAAATTTTCAAAATCGAAAAAAACATAAGAGGACCTTTAGGAAAAATGTCAATTTTTTTCAGAAAACTGGGGCGGTCCTTCTCCCTGGCTAAGCCAATGCCCCGTGCATTTTCAAACCCTATGAATATAAATCTTCGCATACAAAAAATATCCAAATACTGACCTGTTGATGCGCTTTTTTAGAGTCGGGCTTACTTCGCCCTACACTTTTACAGAGTGGAGTTTTTTTCGGCGTTTTCTAAAACTCGTAAATTTTTCGAAGGATTAAAATTAAAGTACTTGAATCTCAATCGGAGTTTGCTTTGGGGGAGAAAACAATAAAACTTGTGATTTCCTTTTAGATAACATCCTCCATTCATCTATGGCTTTTTTATCTACCATGAGTGCAGACCTAGTTGCACTTCTAGATCTTTGGGCTAAAATAATTATACTCTTATAAACCCATCCATTTGTTTCTATTAAGATTTTAGTTGAGGTGCTAGATCGACTTTTCATAACAAGTGATGTTCTACAAAGTTGTTCCTTCGAGTTTTTGGCGTGTATTGAAAATTAAATTTTTTTGATCATAGGAAAGTTGAGAAAAATGATCTTTTTTGCCCACCATCCGAAAATTTTCCGGGATATAGTCCGTTTCAGCCCTAACTATAAAAAAGCTGGACCCAAAATTCAAAGTCCGAAGTTAGCATCCCACCTGACCTGGCAAGTTAAGCAATGTTGGACCAACATTGATATCGTAGGTTTCAAGGTGATTTTCAAGACAAAGGGAAAATTTTTCAAGTGAAAAAATTTTTCTTTAATACAAATCTCTATAAAAATCTAAATCACATTCAAAAATTTTTTAGTTGTTCCGAAATTTTTCCCGTTGTTAGAAACTTTTGACCAATTAGTTCTTTAGCTTTTGGATCTTCCCTCATCCACTGTGTTTCTACAAATGATATAGTAAAAGTACCTGAAAGTCTTTCGGATCTTCTACCAGGAGACATTTTAGTCAGATTATTCAAGAAAATAAAAGCTTGTTAGTAGAAAGCTTATAAAATTAGTAGAAAAATAGTAGCTTGGCTAAAAAAAGGCTTTAGACACTATTACTTTTTTTCACGCTTACTTTTTTCGGCTCTAGGAACTTCCACAACGGGGTTCAAAATGACATGCAGAACTTCCACAACTGTCTATTTTCTCCACTTTCCCATGGTCAAAAACAAAACATTCCTTCAATATTCGAGTGTCCCATATTGAAAAACCTCTGGATACAAAAAATCAGCCGATTTGAAATTTGGTTTGAAAGTTATTTTTTTTACTGCAAGAGGGGATAAAGGTGTTAAAAAAATAGAATTTGAAAAATTTTCCAAATCAAATGATTTTTTGTATCCAGGGGCTTTTCGATATAGGAACTCAAATATGAAGGAATTTTTTATTTTTGATCACGGGAAAGTGGAGAAAATCGACCCCTGTGAAAGTTACTAGAGCCTTTTTTCATATTACTTGTTTCACGCTACTTTTTTCACGTTTTTTATTTGAATTGTTTCTCAAAAATTGTATTTTGATGCGCGGCAAGTATAAATCCTTCATAAGATATTGAATGTGTATTTTTTTAGATATATGGCCAAACTTGAACTCCAAACACCCCCTGGGGATGTCACTATATCGAGGGAGCACTGTATCACCTATTTTTCGGGTTGTTAGACGTTTCGAAAATTGACATTTCGAAAACGCGTTGACTTTTCAAAAATTGATGTTTCGAAAACTTCAATGTAAAAAAAAATTTCGACTCCAGCGGGAGTCGAACCTGGATCCCAAAACGTTTTTGAAAACTTTTCAATGTCAAAAATTTTCGAAATATCAACTTTTATGATTTTTTTAAACATCATAATCGTTTCGAAATGTCAATTTTCGAAACGTCCATCAACCATTTTCGCCCCCCCCCCCTGACACAGCCTTAGGGCCTCCACTAATTGCGTCTCGAAATTTTGGAAGCACTGATGGTTGGTCAACGTTTCGAAAATTGACATTTCGAAACGATTATGGAGTTAAAAAAATGCAACAAGTTGACATTTCGAAAATTTAATGGAAAACAATCAACGCGTTTTCTAAAACGTCGACCAACCGCACTAATAGCAAGTTGGGGAGCACTAATTGCAATTAATGCTCGTCTCGACGCTTTTTTAAATTGCGAATATCTTTTCAGGATAAATGAATTCTATAAATTTGCTGAAGACCACATTCGAAAATTCGTTGACCCTAAAGAATAAAACCGTCTCGACGCCATCTATGCAATTAGTGCTTGTCTCGAAATCGTCGAGACGAATTAGTGGGCAGGGCGGTCATGTGATGTTTCGAAACTTTTATATGTTTTTGAGGATTTCTCCGGAAATACAAAGCCAATCCTGATAGTTTTGGTGTCGCTAGAAAGCTGGATATCGTAGCAATCGAGTGACACCAAAATCATGCCATAACTCTTTCTGGTTGAGGAATTATTGCATACTTACAAGGGAACCTTCAGACATGCGAAATCGATTTTTTTCTAATTTTGGCAGGAAGTTGTTGGGCATACTTTACTTGTTATAAATATGTTTTTGGTTTGGGTGTCTGAAGCTTAGTTGCGGAGAAAAATGAAAAAATAATAAAAATTTGATAAATGCAAAAAAAATTGCCGCATAAGGGAATCGAACCAGACGTCTTTCGACTGTAAGGCGAGTCATTTGCCACTAGACTATAATTGCTATATTGTTTTGAGATGTTAAATTTGATAAGTTGTAATTGTATAAAAGTCTTCGTGCCAATATCTCCGCAACGAAGCTTCAGACACCCAAACCAAAAACATTTGTTTAATAAGTAGACCCAGCCTAACAACTTCCTGATAATATTGGCGAAAAATCGATTTCGCATGTTCCCTTGTTAGTAAAAAATGTCGAAAAGTCGACATTTTTGACTAATTATGCAATAATTCCTCAACCAGAAAAAGTTATGGCATGATTTTTGTGTCACTCGATTGCTACGATATCCAGCTTTCTAGCGACACCAAAACTATCAGGATTGGCTTTGTATTTCCAGAGAAATCCTCAAAAAAATATAAAAGTTTCGAAACATCACATGACCTGTATTGCGGATAAGATTTGCCACGAGTTTTGATTGCTTATATTGCAGAATATTATTTATTGATTCATTTTTAGGCAAAATGGCGAATGAAGATCTCCCTCGTGTTTGGGAGCAATTTCTAGACGCTGCAAAGAACGGCACTAAAAAAGGAGGAATTCGTATCTACAAAGTCGCTATGTGCAAAGCTGCTGTAAAATTATCGGACAAATTAATCGAACATGGATATTGTGGTGGAGATCGATACGATTTATGGAAGGAATACATTGGAAAGATTTGTGCGACTTTGGAAGGTGATGATGAAGTGATACAAAGTATGCATTTATCCAAATTTTCTCAAAGAAAATAATTTTCTTGCAGGAATCGTCCGAGAGTATTTTCTAGGCCTTCATTCTGGAGATGTTTCGGAATTTTCAATCAAATTCACTGGTAATATAATGTTTAATTTACATCGATTGATCAAATGTTATTTAAAGAAATTTTTCACTTTAACAGATTTAAATTTATGAATTTTTATGGAATGGATTTTTAGATAAAGACGAAGGGACGTCTATCGGGAGAATCTGCGATGTCAAATTGTCCGGGAAAGATCGTCGCTTCTATATAAAATGTCATCAGCGAGGTTCCCGTTCATCATCTATATCGATGGCTAATCGTTATAACAACGTAAATCCGCCATTTATACAAGAGATCTTCGTTTACAAGGTTTTCTATTAATTAGATTAATTGAACCAAAATCGATAACATTTTATGATATATTTTCTATTTTAATTTATAATTATATTTTTAGCTCTTCGATAAGATCAAAGTCGGCGGCGAAGTCTATTTTCCTCTTCCAATATCTTCCGACACCAAAAAGGCCTTATACATCGCAACGGAGGAGATCAAATTTATTCTTGCGAAGAATCTGACTCCAGAGACCGCAAATGCCGATGCTATGATCCTCGTGAATTTCCTTCAATATGTTCTCTGCCTCGAAGATATCGGAACAAATGGAGGAAACTATGGACAAAGCGACGAAGGAAAGCCAGTCATTGTGGACTTCTGGTAATTTATTTGTTAAATATCATCTCCTCCGAAGATTCCTAGATGTAACCAATTTTATTTTAGGGTAGTTCCCAAATATGATTATGTCCTTTCGGACGTTCAAATTCGTGATTTCTGGGAAGGACCGCATAATTGTAATTCTCGACTGATCTCAGATATTTTAAGAAATGTAGCAAAGGAGAAAAGAGAAGAAGTCATTCGAGGAGCGATAGAAGAATGGAAATTGGCCAGTAGAATCGATGAAGCTAAGTCTTTTGTGGAAGAATTTGTGACGAAAAATGGAGAAAAATTGGAAATCAGTGGAGACCTCAATCGATATGTTCGCGATATCAAATCTAGCCTCGATAAAATGTTTTTAATATGATAAAATGATAATTAGGGGCCATTCACATATTACGTAATCAAAAATTTCGCCTTTTTAGACCCCTCCCCTCATAATCATAATCATGGGGCTTACGCGTCGCGACACAATAACATGAGGTGCGTTGCGACGCGCCGAGATACATTTTGTCTGCATCGAGATGCGTTGCGACGCGTCACAATTTCGTGATTTCATATTTCTTCAGGAATGAAATTAACATGCCGGTCTCTAACTTTATAAAAAAAATTTTTAATAAACAAAACCCGCTGTCTACAAAAGATGTAAAAAGTTAATTCAGTCAAATGGATATCGTTTGTGGTGCTCAGTGCAAGACTTTCCATTACATGATTCGATTTCTTTCGTGATTCCGCCTTGACACATGCTAAAATGTTATACCTTATATGAACTTATTAATAATTGTTATACCTGCATGAACAGCTCCTTGTCCTGAACCGCTCTCCTTCCTTTTCACATTCAGCGCTGCATTCGCTCCACTCACTCCACATCAGCCATTCACAGTTTTTAGCAGCCTTTTTCAGCTCTTTCTCTATGGAGAGGGCCGGTGTACCATTCATGCTGGAAACATCATCTCGTTGAAGGGTTTCGGAATTTCCATGACTTATTGAAGCTAACCTTGATTGAAGAATATCACGAGAAACGTCTAGAACTGCTGGGGAAGCTGGTCGACGATTATGGGCATCTCGTTCGGGTGTGCAAGAAGTTTGTTCCATAGCAGCACCTTTGCACTCGCAGTTGTTTATTAACGCTATAATTTGTTCGAAGTTGTCAACTTTAGTCACCAATTTTTTAGGGGACTCATTTACTTTAGGACTCAGCTTTAAAAATTTCAATGAAGCTTACACAGAAGAAGTTGTATGCCCTGTCGAGCGAAGTTTATATGCATTGACATAGTACTGAGCAAGGAGAAGTTAAGAAAAAGCAGAGACATTCTCAAAAAGACTCCAAGATGTTGGACCATACCCAGTCCTGGCAATGAAGCTTACACAGAAGAAGTTGTATGCCGGAGAAGCTAAGAAGGAGGAATTGTATATGCACTGAGCAAGGAGAAGCTACGAAGAAACAGAAACATTCTTAAGAAGACCCCAAAATGTTGGACCATACCCTGTCCTGGCAATGAAGCCTACACAGAAGAAGCTGTATGCCCTGCCGAGCGAAGTGAATATGCACTGAGCAAGGGGAAGCTAAGAAGAAGCAGAGACATTCTCAAGAAGACTCCAAGATGTTGGACCATGATAACAAAGAAGACTCCAAGATGTTGGACATACCCGGTCCTGGCTAAGGCTGTCCAAATTGGCGAAAAATTGACTCTTTGTGAAACTCGTGTTTCTTTATGAAACACGAATTTTTTATACGAAATGGTCCTATTCGAATAGAATCAAGCTAAATGGCGAATGAAAAACAAAATTTATCATTGTTTTAAATTTTCAGTTCTGTTTCAAAAAGAAACAGTTGATGACACATAAGTGAACGCTGTTTCAAAAAGAAACAAGGCAAAATCAAATCGACTCAGGTGGGATTCGAACCCAAGACCATTAGGCTCGAATCTGGGGAGCACTACCACTGAACCAAGTTCACGTTAAAACACTCAGGAGTGCATTTTTTTCAGAAAATGGGATTGTTTCAAAAAATGCAATTTTCTCGGGTTTCCTGAGCTTTTTAGCACCCCAAATAAACTTCACTAAACCCCTAGGTGTAATTTTTCACGAGGAATCGAATGAACCCACTCTCGTT